>PVJS01012481.1:0-14410 GCA_004027185.1 Glis glis
CCTGTAGAAAAATGGAACTGAATCCTTACCTCTCACCCTGCACAAGAGTCAACTCGAGATGGATCAAAGACCTGGAAGTTAGACCAGAGACTGTGAAATTATTAGAAGAAGCCATAGGTCCAACACTCCATCATATAGGCACAGGTAGAAGCTTCCTCAACAAGACCTCCAAAGCACAGGAAATTAAAACAAGAATTAAGTGGGATAGCATTAAACTACAAAGCTTCTGCTCATCAAAGGAAACCATCAAGAGCTTAAAGAGAACGCCAACAGAATGGGAAAAGATCTTCGCAAGATATGAAGTCTTTTGAAGCTGACTTGTTTTATTTACCATAATCCATTTGATATTCACCATGTTTTGTGTATTTGTATCAAGACTTTATATCATCTGATTGTAAATCTGAATGGCATTCCATTATATGGAAGTGCACAGTTTTTTCATCCATTTACCAGTTTAAAGACATTTGGGTTGTTCCCAGTCTGGGATGATTTTACATGAAGCTCCTATAAATCTTTATATACAGGTTTTTGTGAATATAACTTTTCATTTTTCATAGCCAAAAAAATAGTAGAGTTGCTGTATCATATAGTGTCTTCTTAACTTTACATGAAATGGCATACCTGTTCTTCAAAATGGTTTTAACAGTTTCCTTCCTACCAGCAATGTGTGAGAAATTCATTTGCTTTTCATTCTTACCAGCATTTAGTATTGTCAGTTTTTAAAATTCTGTTCTAATTGTCCTTTGTTGAAATGACTCTAATCTTTAGTTTAGCTTTATTAAATTGGGTTATTCATTGTATATCCTGGACAAAAGCCTTTTGTCAAGTTATGATTTGCAAACATTTTCTTTCAGTCTGTGGCTTGTCTTTTCATTTTAATTTTGTTGAAGTCTAACTTAGCCACTTTGTTTTTTGTTTGTTTTGTTTTGATTTTTCACATATTATGCTTTTGGGATAATGTCTAAGAACGTTTTGCCAAACATTTTCTCCTATGTTTTATCGTAATATCTACATAGTTTAGAATTTATGTTTAGTTCTACTATCCATTTTTGATAATTTTATATAGTATAATATATAAGGTATATATTGAGGTTTATTTATTTGCTTATGGATGTCCAACATTTCCAGCATATTTTATGAAAAGACTGTCACCTTTCCTCCAATTAATTATCTATGCATCTTTTCAAAATTAAATTGATCATATTGTGTGAATATTCGGTATTCTATTCTGTTTCATATATCTATGCATGTATACTTTTTCTAAGAACACATTTTGTTGATGACTTTAGCTTCTTAATCTTGAATGTAAGATATGGAATGACTCCTCTGTATTTGTTCCCTTTTTAGTTATTTATTTTTCTGATATAATTACTTTGCTTTCCCAAATAAATTTTGAAATGAGCTCATCAATATCTGCAAAAACAATAAAAAAGTCATTTGGATTTTGATTGGAACAGTGTTGAAGTTAGGATAAGCTTGGAGATTATTTGACATCTTAATAACTCTTTAAGTCCCTAGCCACAGTAAATCTCTCCATTTATTCAGGTCCTCTGATTTCTTTCATCAGTGAGTCATTTTTACCATATATATTTTGATAGATAGATATAGAGAAAGAAATTTATCTTTACTTTATTCTACTAGTGTTATCTAAAACGTTTCTGCTTATTTAAATTAAATTTCAAATAGTTCTTTGCTAATAGAAATTCAACTGATTTTTGTTCATTTTCTTAGTTTGCAAGGATTTCCAAAACACCACAGACTGAACAGAAAACTTGTATTGTCTCACATTTCTGGAGGGTAAACCTTTACAGTCAAGTTTTCCAGTGTTGGTTACCTCTGAAGAATATCAGGGAATAATCTGTTTTAGGCCTTACTCCTTGGTATTTAGGTGGCTATCTTCTTGTATCTCTTTGCATCCTCTTTACTTGATGCATGTCTGTGTGACGATCAGTCTGGATTATCAACTTGACTGATTAAGAGACACCTAGGGTTACATGACTTTGGGTGTGTTCATGAAATGATTGGCATATGGAAGAGCAGACTGAGAAGGAAATCCCACCCTGAATGTGGTTGGCACTGTCCAAGAGTCGGGAGACCTGGATGGGATTAAGGATGAAAGAAGGAGGAAGCGGTGTGGTTCTTATTAAGCAAAGTTGCATCTGCTCTAGCCTGGGATATTGGACATCAGCACTTTTGCTCTTGAAACTGGACTCTCATTGACAATTCTCTAGGGAGTTTACTGGCCTTTCCATCTTGGACTGGGACTAAATTTTTCTGAGACTCCAGATCTTGGACAGCTCGACCAGCTGCTGGTTCCTCTGGCTCTCTGCATGCAAGTGGCCACTTGGGACTATGCCACTTCTGAGTGTAAGCTGTTTTGATAAATCTCCTTTTATAGTACACATATCGTGTGAGTTCTGTTACTCTAGAAAACCTTGACTAATACAGTCTGTGCCTGTGTCCAAATTTCCACTTTAATAATAATACCAATTATGTTGAATTAGGAGTACAACCTACTCCATTATTCCCATTAACTAATTATATCCACAACAACCCTATTTCCAAATAAGGTCACAATCTGAGTGTTTGGGTTAAAATTTAAATGTATAAAATTATGGGGTACATAATTCAACTCTAAACAGTTTGCCCTCTGTTAATCCAAAATTCACAACCTCCTCATGTGCAAAATAAAATCACCCCATTCTTTCAAGCTTAACCAGCATCAACTCTAAGTAAAAACTCTAACCAAACATCTAAATCAGGTGTGTGTGTGATATGGAATATAATTCATCATGGCACAGAATGTATCTCCCTCTGTGAGAATGTAAAACTGACAAGTTATCTGCTCCCCAAATACAATGGTTGGACAGGCATAGGATAGACATCCCCATTCCAAAAATAAGAAATCAGAAGAGGAAGGGTTTCCTGGATAACAAACATGTCATAATTGTGGCAGGGCAAATTCCATTTGATTCAAAAGCTTGGAAAATAATCTTCTTGTCTGATGATCTGTTTATTTATTTATTTATTTATTTATTTATTTATTTATGTACTAGGGATTGAACACAGAGGTATTCTAACTCAAGTCCACACCCCCAACTCTATTTTTCTTTTTTATTTTGAAACAGGGTCTCACTAAGTTGCTGAGGATTTTGCTAAACTGCTGAGGCTCGCCGCAAAACTGTGGTCCTCCTGTTTCAGCCTCCCAGGTACTGCGATTACAGGCATGCACCACCATACCCAGCTACCTGATGCTCTCTTTATTTGTTCTACTCACATGGCCTTCCTTCCCCTTCAGCCCTGGGCAATGGATCTGCCCCCTTGACCCTGAGATACAGTCTACCTTTTTAAATCCAGGATTTACTTCTACCCTTGTGGTCATTCTTCACTTTTATTGAAGATACAACATGTCTATAATCAAATATATTTATTGACCCAATTCCTTCCTGTAGAATCTCTTAGCCTTCCTTTATCTCATCCCAACTCTGTCCTGTTCAGTTTGGTAACATTTCTGCTGAGATGATTTATTAAATCTAAAAGGCACGTGCCTAATTGTATTAGTCTGTTTTTATCACTATAAATGAAATATGTCAGACTGGCTATGTTATGAAGAAAAGAGTTCATTTAGCTCACCATTTTGGAGGTTCCAGGGGACATTGCTAGCATCGGCTCAGCTCTGATGAAGGCTTCATGTATATGGCTTCATGATGGCAGCATGTACAATAGGGAGAGATCAGATACTGAGAGAGAGACTGCGCAGGAGCTAGTCTTCCTGTTTTATAACAACCACTCTCAAGACCTAACTAAAGTTTCTTTTGAGGCTAGCTGCAATGACCCAATCATTTCTTACTAGGCTCCACCTCTTGAAGGTCCCACCACCTCTTAACATCACTGCACTGGGAACCAAGATTCCAACATATGAACCTTTGGGACATAAACCATATTCAAACCATAATATTAATGCCTATGGTAACTGGTCATCTATCCAACCCTTGGTGTTCTTTTGAGAGCAAGCTTTCTCACTTTTTCCCATGTGGATAGGCTAAGAGTTTTCCAAATTTTGGAGTTCTGGTTCTTTTTTTTCTCATCAATTTCCCTTTAAATTGAACGCTCTTCTCTCATTTAACTATAAGCAGAGGAGAAATTGCCTGTTCCTTCAACACTTTGCTAACAAATTCCTTCAGCCAATTATCCCAGTTCACCATTTGTAAATTCTTTCCATTGATCAAAACACTATTCTGACAAGTTCTACTACCCTATAATAAAGATTTGTGCATAACATGTTCATTCTTTATATGAGACTTCACCAAAAGCACCTTTAAAATTTTTGTATATATATATATATATATATATATATATATACAATATTTATATATATATAATATATATATATAATATTTTTTTCTAAAACAGAAACTTTCTCTGTAGCTTTATTCTTTTCTTTCTGCGCCCTTGTCAGAATCTCCTTTAATACCAATATTTATACCAAAAATCTCTCCAAGGCAATCTAAGGTTTGTCTGTCATTCACCTCAAAACTCTTCTAGCCTCTATCATTACCCAGTTCAAGTCATGTCTACATTTTTTATTTGTTCGTCTGTTTTGGTACATTTTATTCCATTGCTTCACATCCCAGTACAAAAGTCTGTCTCACACCTCTCTCCTATCTTCTGGTAGTTTCCTGGTAATCTTAGTGTTTCTCAGCTTGTAGAAGTATCACCATGATCCCTGCCTTCATCTTTAGATGAGGTTCTCCCTCTGTTTGTGTCCAAATTTCTTCTTATTATAAAGATACCAACCATATTGGATTAGGGTCCCACTCCATTCCAGCATGATCTCATCTTAATTGACATCCACAATACCCTGTTTCCAAATATGGTCACTTTTTAAATACTGGTGATTGACATGAATTGTGGGGGGTGGAGCATACAATTCAATCCATAGCATCAACCCTGCATATTAAGACATTGCTAAACTCTTATTAATTCTAGTTGAGAATTTAGATTATGTACATTATGTAGATTGCTCAGGATTTTCTATCAAGATAATCATATATTTAGTAAAAAGAGTTAGCTTTTTGTAATATATTTATTAAGATATAGATTGTACATAATACAATTCATTCATTTAAGACATAGTGTTATGAATTTTAGTATATTCACAGTTATGCAAAAATCACCATAATCAATTTAAGAACATTTTCATCACCTGTGAAAGACAATTTATTCTTTAGCTATTATTTCCCAATCCCCTATTCTCCCATCCCAAAGCAACCAATAATCTACTTTATGTCTCTATAGATTTGTTCTAGATATTTTGTATAAATGGAATCATAAAAGACAGAGTATTCTGTGGTGAGATTCTTTCCCTTAGTATGGTTTTAAAGTTCATGTAATAGCATGTATCTTTGCTTCTTTCATTTTATGTTCAAATAATATCTACCACATACCTATATGCTGGATATTATATGACTTTATTGATCCATTTCCCACTATATGGATACTCACATTCATTAGTTTATGAGTATATGGATTATTTTCACCTTTGGAGTATTATGATTATTATGTTAATTCATGCTCTGAACTTTTGTGTACAAGGTTTTGTGGAGATATTTAATTTATCTCATTGTGAAAGATGATTTAACTTAGGAGTAGATTGCTTGGTCAAACATCCATTTATCTATTCATCTAAAATATGAAATTTTATATCTATTAGCATATTAACAGATATAAAACAATTATAGTTATCAATATCTAGTAGATTTATTACCAGTGTACATAAGAAATTATGTGTGTGAATAAACTTTTTTTATACTTTTATAAGTGCATTGTGGTCTCATATGATAATGCAGTTCAGAGTGATAGGGACATACAAGCACACAGCACTTGGTGAGCATTCCCCTGACTCCTTCACCCCCCCTCCCATACATGATATGAAGATTTGTATTGGTAATCTTACAAATGTACATAATGTCACTGGAAGCTTTTGTTTCATTATTTCTCCCTATACCTTCCCCCACCCTCCCTGAGACCACCTCTCTCCTTCAACTGAGGTTTCTCCTCCAGTATCTAAAGTATCTCTTGTATCCCAATTAATTGCAAGCTTCCACATATGAGTCAAACATGACCCTTCACTTTCTGTGACAGGCTAATCTCAAAGTTCTCCAGGTCCATTCATTTTCCTGCAAATGATATAATTTTGTTCTTCTTTATTACTGAATAGAATTCCATTGTGTGTATATCACATAATTTTGTAATCCATTCATCTGTTGATGGACATCTCGATTGGTTCCATGATTTTCTATTGTGAACTGTGCTGCTATAAACAACGATATGCATGTATTACTATAATATTCTTATTTCAGTCTCTTGGAAAGATACCTAGGATTGGCATAGCTGGATCATTAGGTAGATCCATTCCCAGCTTTCTGAGGAATTTCCACACTGATCTCCATAGCAGCTGCACTAATTTGCAATCCTACCAACAATGTATAAGAGTTTCTATTTTCCCATATCCTCACCACCATTTATTGTTGTTTACTTGATGATTGTCATTCTAATTGGGGTTAGATGGAATTTCATGTTTTAATTTGCATCTCCTTGATTACTAATGATTTTGAATATTTTTTATATTTTTATTGACCATTTGTTTTGTTTTGTTTTGTTTGCGGTACCGGGGATTGAACCCAGGGGCATTCTACCTCCGCGCTACACCCCCGGCCCTATTTTTGTACTTTATTTTGAAACCGAGTCTCACAAAGTTGCGGAGGGCCTCACTAAGTAGAGAGAGAGAGCTGAGACTGACCGCAAACCCGGATCCTCCGGTCTCTGCCTCCCAAAGTACTGGGATTACAAGCGTGTGCCACCACGCCCGGCTTTTATTGACCATTTGTATTTCTTTCTTTTGTGAAGTGTCTATTTAGTTCAGTTGCCTGTTTCTTGTTTTTTAGTGTTAAATATTTTAAGTTGTATGTATATTCAGGATATTAGCCTTCTATCAGAGGAGTAGCTGGCAAAGATCTTCTCCCATCCTGTAGACTCTCTCTTTAGACTCTCGATGGTTTCCTCTGATGAACAGAAACTTTTGAATTAAGTGTCATCTCACTTATTCTTGTTTTAATTTCCTGAGCTTTGGGGATCTAATTGAGGAAGTTTCTACCACTGCCTCTATGTTGGAGTGTTGGTCTTATGCCCTCCTTTAATAGTTTCAAAATCTCTGTTCTCATTTCAAGGTCTTTGATCCATTTTGAGTTCACTCTTGTGCAGAGTGAGGGGCTAGGGTTTAATTCTAGTTTTCTTTTTTTTTTCTACAAATGGATAACCAGTTTTCCAAACACCATTTGTTGAAAAGGCTGTCTTTTCTCCAGTATATGTTTTTGGCACCTTTGTCAATAATCAATTGGCTCTCAGTGTGTGGATTTGTTTCTGTATATTCCACATCAGTGTAAGAGATTTTCTACCCTATCTTTAGGTTCCAAATTCTCTAGTTTCTATAGAGAATGAGTAGTTAGAGTTAGATAGGACTGAAAAATTCTGATATGCTATTACATAGTCAGATGACTATATATAATAATTTGCTGCATATTTTAAAAAGTTAGAAAAGGGGAGTTAGAATTTTTTTACCATAAAGAAATGATATATATTTGAGGACATAGATGTGTTTAACTTATTTGAATATTATGCAATATATACATCTATTAAAATATCACATGGTATACCATCAATATGTTTTATGTTTTTATGTACCAGTAAAAATAACTTCAAACTACAAAAAAGTGATAAATAAATAAATGCAGATACTATAGTGATTTAGATATTCTAATGGAATCGTGAATAACAAATGCTAATAAATTATTGCTAGAAAAATTATATGGAAAAAAGCTTCCAAAATTGACTGAAATATAAATATAAAAATAAATTACCTAAAATTTCCTAAGAATTTTTAACAATTACTATTAAAAATTCTCCTAAGAAAGCACAAGAATTTCAAGTTTCATGGTTAAGTAGTATGAAAACTTATCATAGTCCAGAATGTAAGAAGAGTTAGAAGACTTTAAAGCTCTATTCATTTATAATGCCTTGTTATGATACCAAAAAATGTTGGAATGCAAAATAAAAAATGTAGCCCAAATTCCTTTGTTCATGATAGTAGAAATTCCATGTAAATATTATTAATAAAATTTAGATTGTATACATTATTGTAGCCTAATAAGTTTAATCCTTATACTGAAAAATTATATAGACTTGGAAAATTTAATAATATATTTATCTAATAAAGGAGAAAATTCACTTAGTTCTTATAAAGGGCACATGAAAGCACTAATAATCAATTATAAACTCTTAGAAAAAAATAAGAGGGCATCACCTCGGTGGCCTGTGCGCAAGGTACCAGACCTCGGTGTCACCATGTGTATTGGACAAGGTTCTCTAGATTAACAGAATACACAGAATGAGTATATTTGAAAAAAAAAGGATTTATCAGATGGGCTTACAGTTTGAAGCAATGTAGTCCCAGGTTCTGATTGCACGTGGAGAGTCAGAGGAACCAGTAGCTGGTTGAAAGGTCTAAGAGCTAGAGTCTTAGGATCGGAGCAACCACTAATTCAGTCCCAGTCCAAGATGTGAAGATCAGGAAGCTCTTCGGAGAAACGATGGTGGAGTTTCAGTTCCAAGAGCGAGAGGCCGAGAAGATCAAGAAACTCTTCGGAGAAAAGCGAAACCGGCGGCCGACGATCTCAGGCGAGAGCAGATGCGTTTTAGCTCGGAAAGAGTCGCACACACTCTACGCAGCTTCTCCCTCTTTATCTAAGTCCGCACCTATCAGAATCCTGCTGCCTACATTCAGGGCAGGGCTTTCTCTTTAATCTGCTGTTACACACCCAAAATCACATAATCTTGGGTGTGTCATGATCAGGTCAAGTTGACAACTTAGATTAACTATCACATCATGCATCACCCCAGCAGCCTCTGTGCCCACCCCGGGCCTCAGCATTCCCCCTCCCGCATCATCTCTGTGGCCTCTGCACCCACCCCAGACCTTGGCATCACCTCGGCGGCCTCTGCGCCCGCCCCAGGCCTTGGCGTCACCTCGGCAACCTCTGCGCCCACTCCAGACCTCGGCATCACTTCAGCAGCCTCTGCGCCAGGTACCAGACTATGGCATCTCCGGGCATCACCCCGGCAGCCTCTGCGTCCGCCCCAGGCCTCGGCGTACCGCCCCCCGCATTACCTCAGCAGCCTCTGTGCCTGCCCCAGGACTCGGCATCACTTCAGCAACCTCTGCGCCAAGTACCAGACCTCGGCGTCCTCGGGCATCACCTTGGCAGCCTCTGCACCTGCCTCGGGCCTCGGAGTCACCTCGGTGGCCTCTGTGCCAGGTACCATACCTCGGCGTCACCCCCTCATCACTGGGCCCTCCATGCCCAGCCTCAGACCCCAGCGACCTCCTGTGCGTCCCAGGTGGCCTTCCATGCCCTGCCTTGGACTCCGGTGCAGCCACCCAAGACCCAGAGCCTGCACCCCTCTCCCCTGCACAGGAGCCTCTGTGCCACGCTTCAGAGCCCAGATACCCTAAAGCGCTGCCACCCAAGACCCGTGTGACTCTGGGCTGTCTCTGAGCCAGGGTACACCCCAGCGCTACCACCTGACATCTAGGAGCACACGTTCCCCCCTGGGACCCATGCGCGATACTCTGTGCTGCACCTCAGAGCCTGTGCACCTCTAGGCACCTCTACTTGATACCCAGAGCCCTCAACTCCCACGGGCCCATTTGAAATCCTCAGCGCAGTGAATCAGAGCACGGGCACCCTCCAGCAACACTGCGTGAGACCCAGAACACGCGTGCATCCCTAGGAGCCCAGGCAACCCCCAGCACCCGCACCTCAGAAACAGGGCACCATCCGGCACTGTCACCCACGCCTCAGTGCCCACACCGCACATCGAAGTGCTCCTCACATCCCAACACCTGAGCTCTAGACCCTGCGTAACCCTCTATACACAATACCACGCCCCAGCCAACCAGACAAGAGGGACCCACAGCATGCAGTGTACTGACTCAATTGGGACTACAGAAACCATCAAGAGGTCTCATACACAGAAAGTAAGATGATGCGAAGGCAACAGAAAAACAAAATGGAAAACACCGAAAATACAAGAATGAAGAACAGTGAGGAAACAAGAAACACCCACAATGCATAAACAAGTGAGATCATTGACTCTGACCTGCAGGAAATGCAAGACAGAGAATTTCAAATTATGATCTTCAGATAAAGAAAGGCCTCAAAGAAAGCGTAGAGGACATGAAGGAGGAAGTTGAGGCTCTAAGGAAGAATCAGAAAGAAACTCTGAACAAAATGAAGGAATCAATAAATGAATTAAAGACTGCAATAAGAACCAATTCTAGTGGACTCGACCACATGGAAAATAGGGTATCACTCCTGGAAGACAGCTCATTCAAAACTGAGAACACAGTCAATGATATACAGAAGATATTACAACAACACACCCTGGCCATTCAAGAAATACAAGACAATGCAAGATGTCCTAATCTAAGGATAAAAGGCATTGAAGAAGGTTTAGAAGCACAGATCAAGGGTATAAAAAACCTCTTCAAAGAAATCACTTCAGAGAATTTTCCGAACAGAGAAAGATTTAGATATACACATACAGGAAACATATAGAACACCGTTAAAACAGGAACAAAGAAGGACCTCCCCTCGTCACGTAATAATTAAAATGACTAACATAGAGGCCAAAGAAAGAATACTAAAAGCAGCAAGAACAAAAGAATGGGTGACATACAGGGGCAAAACAATAAAAATCACCCCATACTTCTCAAACCAGGTCAGGAATGCCAGGAGGGATTGGTATGAAGTACCTCGGACCCTGGAAGAAAACAACTTCCAACCAAGACTGAAATATCCAGCAAATCTGTCATTTAAAAATGATGGAGAAATAAAAATGTTCCATGATAAACAAACATTTAAAGAATTCATGAGGGCCAAGCCAACACTAGAGAAAATCCTAAAAGAAATAAACCACAAAGAAGGAAAAACAAGCAATTTTCAGAACCACAGGAGAGGTGAACTCCACCAGGTAGGCAACTAAACAAGGAGATTTGTCACTACAGCAAATAGAAAATAAAATTCAAAATGATAGGAAACAAAAATCATATCTCTATAATAACATTGAATGTCAAAGGACTCAACACCCCAATTAAAAGGCACAGACTGGCAATATGGATCAAAAAGCATAACCAAACTATATGCTATCTAAAAGAAACTCACCTTTTAGCCAAAGATACTCATATGCTAAAGGTAAAAGGATGGAAAAAGATATACCATTCAAACGGAGATCGAAAACAAGCAGGGGTAGCAACGCTTATATCAGAAAAAACAGACTTTAAGCTAAAACACATCAGAAGAGACAAAGAGGGTCACTTCTTATTAATAAAAGTAACAATCCAACAAGAAGATATAAAAATAGTAAACATTTATGCCCCAAATGTGGGTGCACTCACATTCATAAAACAAAGTCTTCAGGATATCAGGTCCCAAATAGACCCAAACACAATAATAATGGGAGACTTCAACACACCACTCACGCCACTAGATTGATCCTCTGGACAAAAGATGAATAAAGATTGCTCAGACCTAAAGAAAACAATAGACCAAATGGATCTAATAGACACATACAGATTATTTCAACCAACAGCACCTGAATACACATTTTTCTCAGCTGCCCATGGAACATTCTCCAAAATAGACCACATACTGGGTCACAAAGCAAGCACCAGCAAATTCAAAAAATGTGATATAATTTCCTGCATCTTCTCAGATCACAATGGATTGAAACTGGAAATTAACAACAGGAAGACAAAAAGTAATCACATAAGTATATGAAGACTGAACAATACACTCCTGAACGAGGACTAGATCAAGAAAGAAATAAGGGGAGAAATAAAAAAATCCTGGAATTTAATGAAAATAGAGACATGACATACCAAAATCTGTGGGACACCTTGAAAGTGGTGTTAAGATAATAATTTATAGCAGTAAGTGCCCACATAAAAAAAAAAAACAGAAAACATCCAAATAAATAACCTAATGACACACCTCAAGGATCTTGGAAAAGAGGAACAATCGCAGCCCAAAGCCAGTAAGAGCCAGGAGATAACTAAAATCAGAGCAGAAATTAATGAAAAAAAATAAAAAACAATACAAAGAATCACCAAAACAAGAAACTGGTTCTTTGAGAAGATTAACAAGATTCACAAACCACTAGCTAACCTAACCAAAAGAAGGAGAGAATCAGCGCAAATAACCAAAATCAGAAATGAAAAGGGGGATATCACCACAGATAGTGGAGAAATCCTGAGGATCATAAGAAGCTACTTTGAAAACTTATATTCCAATAAAATGGAAAACATGGAAGAGGTCAAAAGATTTCTAGACACATACAACCTACCTAAATTGAACTAAGAGGATACAGAAAAACTGAATCGACCAATAACAAGCACAGAGATACAAACAGCAATAAAAAGTCTTCCATCAAAGAAAAGCCCAGGTCCAGATGGTTTTCCAGCCAAATTTTACAAAACCTTCACAGATTAACTAAAACCAATAGTTCATAAGCTATTCCGTGAAATTGAAAGAAATGGAATTCTTCCAAACTCTTTTTATGAGGCCAACATCTCATTAATTTCAAAGACAAATAAAGATACCTCAAGGAAAGAAAATTACAGACCAATATCATTAATGAACGTAGACACAAAAATTCTAAATAAAATGCTAGCCATGCGCATTCAAAACCATAGTGACAAAATCATATGCCATGACCAAGCTGGTTTCATCCCAGGAAAGCAAAGCTGGTTCAACATACACAAAACAATACATGTTATCCATCACATAAATCAAACTAAAAACAAGAATCACATGATCATTTCAATAGATGCAGAAAAAGCATTTGACAAAATTCAACACCCATTCATGTTAAGAACTCTACAGAAAATCGGAATAGAAGGAACATACCTCAACATCATTACGTCAATATATAAGAAACCCAAAGCCAACATCATATTGAATGGGGAAAAATTGCCAGAATTCCCCTTAAAATCAGGAACAAGACAAGGATGCCCACTATCATCACTCCTTTTCAACATAGTCCTTGAAACTCTTGCCAGACCAATAAGACAATAGAAGGATATCAAAGGAATTCAAGTACGAAAAGAAGAACTAAAATTATCTTTATTTGCTGATGATATGATCCTATATCTAGAAGACTAAAAGAACTCAACGAAAAGTCTACTAGAGCTAATTAACAAATTCAGCAAAGTAGCAGAATACAAGATAAACCTAAAAAAGTCAGTAGCTTTCATATATGCCAACCATGAATCCACTGAGAAAGAAATCCAGAAAACAATCCCATTCACAATAACTTCAAAACCAATCAAATACCTAGGAATAAACTTAATGAAAGAGATAAAAGACCTCTAAAATGAAAACAATAGAACACTGAAGAAAGAAATCGAAGAAGATCTTAGAAGATGGAAAGATTTCCCTTGCTCTTGGATAGGCAGAATAAATATTATCAAAATGGCCATTCTGCCAAAAATGATCTACAGAGTCAATGCAATCCCTATCAAAATACCAACATCGATTTTCACACAGCTAGAAAAATCAGTCATTAGTTTCATCTGGAGAAACAAAAGACCCAGAATAGCCAAAGCGATTCTCAGCAATAAGAACCATGCAGGAGGCATCACAATTCCTGACTTCAAATTTTACTACAGAACTATAGTAATAAAATCAGCATGGTATTGGCACAAAAACAGACACATAGACCAGTGGTACAGAATAGAAGATACAGAAACAAGTCCACAAACTTATAGCCAATTGACTTTCGACAAAGGTGCCAAACACATACATTGGAGAAAGGACAGTCTTTTAAACAAATGGTGCTGGGAAAACTGGTTATCTACCTGTAGAAAAATGGAGCTGAATCCTTACCTCTCACCCTGCACAAGAGTCAACTCAAGATGGATCAAAGACTTGGAAGTTAGACCAGAGACTGTGAAATTATTAGAAGAAGCCATAGGTCCAACATTCCATCATATAGACACAGGTAAAACTTTCTTAATAAGACCTCCAAAGCACAGGAAATTAAAACAAGAATTAATAAGTGGGATAGCATTAAACTACAAAGCTTCTCCTCATCCAAGGAAATCATCAAGAGCTTAAAGAGAAAGCCCACAGAATGGGAGATCTTTGCAAGCTATCCTGACAGAGGTCTAATATCTAGGATATACAAAACTTAAAAGACTTTACACTAAGAAAACAAACAATCCAATCAAGAAGTTGGCAACTGAAATGAATAGACACTTCACGAAAGAAGAGATACAAATGGCCAATAGATT
>PVJS01012481.1:14510-32906 GCA_004027185.1 Glis glis
CAACATCATTAGCAATCAGGGAGATGCAAATCAAAACTACTCTAAGATTTCATCTGACCCCAATTAGAATGGCAAGCATTAAGAAGTCAAACAACAACAAATGTTGGTGAGGATGTGGGGAAATTGGGACTCTTCTACACTGTTGGTGGGATTGCAAACTAGTTCAACCACTATGGAGATCAGTGTGGAGATTCCTCAGGAAACTGGGAATGGATCCACCAAATGATCCGGCTATTCCACTATTGGGTATTATACCAAAGGGATTGAAACTAGAAAACAACAGTAATATTTGCATACACATGTTCATAGCAGCACAATTCACAGTGGCCAAATTATGGAACCAACTTAGATGTCCATCAACAGATGAATGGATTACAAAATTATGGGAAATACACACAATGGAATTCTACTCAGCAATAAAGAAGAACAAAATAACAGCATTTGCAAGAAAATGGAAAGATCTGGAGAACATTATGTTAAGTGAGATTAGCCAATCACAAAAAAACAAGGGACATATGTTTTCATTAATATGCGCAATCTAGGGAGTAGTGGGGACACAAAAGAGACTCCAATGACAACAGAGAATCCTCAGTAGTGCAAGGGAAATGGCACAAGGGAAGGGGAAGGGCAATTAAGAAGTGAATCTATGGCATTACTATCATAAACAATGTGTACATATGAGATTATATCAACATCATTCTCAGTGCTACATGTGGGGGAGAGGCGGGGGGAGGGACACTAAGAGCTGTGTGCATGTATGTTAACACCAAACTGATACTCATTGTGATTTGAGACTACAATGCACCAATAAAAACATATTAAAGAAAAAGAAAAAAATAAGATTAGAAAATAACTTTAGCTTGATAATACCAAAAACCTCGAGTAATGATCATATTTTAATATAATATGCTTGGAATATGTCCTTATATTTTAGAAGGAAAGTATGTTAGCCATATTGTACTCAAAACCACCTATTGATTTATTATTAGTAAACATAATAAGAATACTGTGTTTGCATAAACTTTTAATCCACTTCAATGTAAGAGATTTTCTACCTTGTCTTCAGATTCCAGAAAAATGCTCCAGTTTGTATGAAGATGTTTCCCTTTCTCAGTCTAAGGAATAGCTTTTTGTAATACCACCCATGCTGTTTTCATAATACTGCATGGGGCTCTATGTTATTTAATGAGGCATTTCTCTTCATCAGTCTGAGAACCTCTGAAATGTTTTCATGCTGTGTTCAAAGATGAGAGTTTATAGAATATGCTTGACTGTAAAACTTCTCTATTTTCATCCATATATAAATCAGTAGACTTGGAAAGATGATGATCTACTTAGTGTTTAACTCACATCTTCCTCACAAGGCTTTAGGTGTGCTATTAAGAAAAGTATCTATTGTTAATTAAGTTTGAAAAATTATTCTAATTACATAGATTCCTATTCTCAGTCACTGCTCCAAGAAAGAAAAGAATAAATAAATCCACTGTGTACTGATTTTTAATTTTACACAGATTGTATTTTTTAATTTCAAACAATTCCCCAGTGGATTTTATCTACATGATACAAAACATGTTAGTAGGACAATATGGGGCAGTGCAGTAATAAATCCCATTATCTCAAACCATGTAAAAGAGAAAAATATACCGTTTTAGACTCTCTGCATGTGTAAGTCAATCAGCTGTGTAGTAATGACCAGCATGTCTGGATAAATTCCCATTAACATAGCTTATCTTTCTACCAAAGGAAACAATGCTAATGTAAGAACTAAGGTTACCTTTGTTTTATCTTCATTTATTTTTCTCATGAAGCTTTATTTCACCATATCTTTAATTTCTATATAATGATGGAGAAAAAGCCCATTAAATAGTAGAAAAGGCACCATCATTTCAAATGTTGACCCTTTATGTGTAATTCAAACGATATCCTGAATCATCGCTGTTAAGTGCTGGGTAGAAGCTGAGTTGAGAACTAATGTCTATCCATTGCCTAATCCTTCTACAGTCAATAGACGTGAACTAAAATTAGACTTTTTGTGCATAATTTGGGCCTATTACTTATGATACAGTCAAAACATAAATGCAGATTATATTCTGAGTGCATAAAAATAGAAAACAAACAGTGGAGTTTTGAATCGCATCCACTTTGCTGAGTTTCTAAACTGTTTCCTAAACTGAAGCAATGAGGTTACCATCTTAATAGCTAATCCAGGAATGCTAGTTGTGGTCAAATGCCTCACTCATCATCATTACAGTACATATGCAGGGAATTTGGTCATTGTGTTCCCAGCTGGCAGCTTTTACTAACATCTGGGCTATTCACATCAGAATCAGCAATCTAGAGGATTGTTCCCTCTAACACATCCAGCTAATCCTGGACCCAAATTAGTTCTCTTCCAAACCCACCTGCTTTAAAATGTAGCAGTCAAGCAGATTACCCTTACACAGAAGTGCTGGAATTACATTTGGAGTATATTAAGATTAAATATTCCAAAATAAATTCAGGCCAGGCTTTCTATCTGTAGGTAACTTTCAGTACAGTGTTTCTGTAAAGTGAAAGTCAAGATGCCAATATCTCTATATGTCCTTAAGAAATTTCAGTGACAATTCAGAGATTTTACTACTTAATGAAAATTACCACTTGAATGAGACATTTTTCTCATACTTCAGACAATCACAATTTGAGAAGTATCTTATCATAAATATTTAGGCAGGTTGGGAATGCTTTGCTTATAGGAAATACACTTGTAGCAGATTTAAGTAGCAATGCTGCTATTTGATCTTCTTGATCCTGAAGATAGTTTCTTCCTGTCCTTTGTCCAGTTTAAGGAAACTTTGCAATGTGGCAAGGAATCCAAAGCTCCCCCTGATTAATCAAAGTGCACCAGCTATGTTGCTGTGTCTACGAACCATGAATACGGTTGAATGCCAGGATAATTAAAAGTTAGATTTCTCAAAAATTTGTTCTTAGGTGTCATTGGTTCTCTCTGAAAAAAAAAATTCTCTGAGGTAAGAGAACATTAATTTTGGTTCAAACACACATTTGACCAAGGCCAGTTCTGCACTATTTCTATTAGATTCCTATTTATGTATCTTGTGCCATCATCAAATGTTCCTACATGTTCCTTCCTCTATTCCCTTTGCTCAGGCTATTTTATTTAGAAATGGCTATTTATATTTTTATTTTATGTAGAAACAGCTATTTTTGTCAACTCTCATATTATAAAGTCATTCAAGGCTTAATTTGAGTATTACCTCTTTTAAATCTTTCATTCAACTAAAACATCTGACCTGAGTTCCCATTTTGTATTGAACAAATTATGTAATAGGTATGTACAAATATTGCCACAATGAAACCCACTCTTATCTGTAATTCATATGTACCAATAAGACAAAATTAAAAACTAAAAATATTACAACTTTTATTCTTTTCTATAATGGAAGATTAAAAAAGTAAAAATGTAGCTGGGTACAGTGGTGCGCACCAATAATCCCCATACTTGGGAGGCTGAGACAGAAGGATCACAGGTTCGAGGCCAGCCTGGACAACTTAGCAAGACCTTAAGTAACTTAGCCAGTTCCTGTTTCAAAATACAAAATAAAAAGGGTTGGGGGTGTACTTCAGTGGTAGAATGCCCCTGCATTTATTCTCCAGTACCACAAAAATATATACATAAATATAAAAAAATAATGCATTGGGAAACTAATAGAGGAATTGAAAATTGGCTTACATTTCTCTACTAGGCTAATTGACAATACTACATCATATTAAAATATCCATGCCATTTTACTTGGCAATTCTTTTTAAGACTTGTCTTATAAAAATGATAGACAATGTACCTCAATTTTTCTACAACTTTGCTCACTGTAGTAGGATAAACTGAAAAGAATCCATATGTCCCCACAAAATAAGATTAGTGAATTATGGTATATTTGTATCATGGAATTCCAGTCATTCATTAGAAAATCAAAAATGAATATTTGATTATATGGAAATATGCTCAAGAAAAATTATGAAGCATGAATGGAAAGCATTAAACAAAGCACAATTGTGTGTATTACTGTGCTATGTGAAATATACACACACATATATGTGTCGCATACATGTACGTATATATATATATATATGTATATATACATATATACATATACATGTATACACATTTTCACTGATAAGAAATATAGTTACTAATATGGTGGCAAATTTTTAGTTGTATTTTCCAAACTTTCTTTTAAGAGATTAATCACTGATATAAAGTCACTTAATTTTTATTCAAGTTACACTGTCCTGAAAGCCTATTGTGGTTCTTTCTGGAAGAGTTGAATGATATTTCTTCTATGCTCCAAATGTACTTTGTTCACTTTTATTGATATAAATATGTTTCCCTGACTGATTACATCAGATTTTGAGCCTCTGAAGAGTAGAGCTGTTATAAAATTATCTTTATATTCCCTAGTATTAGCACAATGCTTGACTCATAATGGCACTAATAATACTTTTTGAAATCAATGAACAAATACATCATCAAGCAAAGTTTGACCAAATTCATAAAAGATAACTCAAATTGTTCTGATTAAGTCTAATTATAAAAAAAATACTTCAAGTTAAGTTAAATGCCACAGGTATTTAATGCATTTCTACCTTTTAAATTAAAATAGCTCATCCAGAACCATGCACACTATGAGGCTTCAATTAGTATTGATTGAGATAATTCTGTGAGAGGCATGAGTTAGGCCAATAAATGACACAGTGAATCTCAATTGAATTCATGTTTCTAAATGATAACCAAAGCTTCAAGTGAATCTCTTAGGTGGTGATTCTATTTAATGAAGAAAATTGAGGTTAGGTTTTTAAGTTATGTTTTAAATTCCAACTTGAATTAAGAGAATTTTCAGTATATTTTGATTTGAAACATATTTATCTTTTATTCCAGCATCTAAACCCCAAACCATGGAACATTTGTATACTAAAGATAATAACAGTTATAGTATGCTATAGTATATTATCTGATTACAACTATTCATACAAATTGTAATTTGACAATCCAATGAAATATTTTATTTCCCACTGTGTGTGTGTATGTGTGTGTGTGTGTGTGTGTGTGCATGCGTGTGTGTGTGCATGTGTGTGTGTGTGTGTGTGTGTGTGTGTGTGTGTGGTGCTGGGGATGAGCTCAGGGCCTTGCACATGCTAGGCAAGTACTCTCTCACTGAGCTATACACTCAACCCTTCCTTTCCCATTTCTTTTTAAAAGCTTACTCTTGGAAAATAGTAACTATAGCAAATATTTGCTTTCTTCATCAATTTGTTTGACTACAACTATCCTAATTTACATATATTTATAATAAGCTCAACTTTGGGTAGTTAATGTAAGTCTACACATTATACAGGTGAGAAAACTGATACAAGGAGGATACAGGAGGATAATTTATCCAGGGACGTACAACAGGTACCATACAGAATTTGGGTTATCAAAATCTGGTTTTAATGCTAAAGAGAGAAAAATTATAACCAGAAAAAAATTTCCACTCAATGGAAAACGTTCAATCTTGTGTGTTACAACTCAACTAGTAAATGTGTTTATATGCTTAGAAAGTAATTCCTTAGGTTTTAAAATTATTAATGTCTTGAAATTATTTCTAGGAGATAATAATAAAGATTAATTTAATGATATCTGAAAAGTGCTTTTGATTTCTTGTGAAAAAACAATGCATAAAACATGAAAGGTTTGTATTAAAATACTTATTTCAAGAAAAGGATCATAAGTAAAAGTTTAACAATACACATTCTTGTGGATATCAAGATAATGCATACCATAAATAAAATAAAAGGGAGTATATTAAGTATTTTAGAATTTTTTATATCTCCACACTATTATTCTCATAGACTGGTCTACTATAGATAGTATCTGAAAGAGACAGATACTAACTACCACCAGATGTTAATTTACAAAGTTAGATAAAATTTGTGTTGACAAAGGAAGCTGATACAAAGCCAAGATCAAAGGCACTATTTTTAGTTTTCTAAAAAAGCAAAATAAACTCCAACCAGAAAATTTCACATCTTAAAAGAAAGGTGAACAGAAATCTCAGGAACTAGTTCTATCATCCAGTGATAGAAACTTAATGCTGTTTATGCTCATCATCAAAGAATGTTTAAACAATGTCTTCAGGTTTTGAGAGCTATAAAAGTAGTCTTTGTCTAGAATCCTTAAAATAAAATCATGTATATTTTAGCAATACTTTTTAAAATACCACTTGTGATGGTTTGGATTTATCTCCCTAGCCCTCACAGAAACAAGGCAGTGATGTTGGAAGTGGGACTTGGTTGCTAAGGAGGAGTCCCTGGGGGTGTGATTTTGGGGACAATATATGGTTCTCTCCTCCTCTTGCTGCTCTCTCTGCTTCCTCCATGATGTAAGAGTGGAGTTTTGCATGCTCTCTCTATCTTAGCTTCCTTGCCTTGAACTCTTCAGACACTGGCTTCACATGGACTGCACTCCAAAATCTCCAAAACATGTGAGCAAAGAAATCTTTCTTTCTCTATTGTTTGATCAATCTCTTTGGATTATAGCAGTGAGAATGTTGACCAAGATACTACTGGATATAATATATTTCTACATGAGTCTCCAAGTTGATAATTATCTTGCTTTTTTGAATGAGTGGTAGTCTACCATAACAGATGGGAAGGGTGATTAAGGCAAGCAGTGGGGGTCCCTTAGAATTTCTTTCTGAAAGGGCTGTAAGCCAAATCAAATTTAATTTCCTCTACTGCAAAATATATCACATTCTAAGCACTTCTTATATATGAATACACTTACTAAGGCCTTATTAAAAAAAGTAAAAGTAAGAAATAAGATCCCCAACTAGGACAAGTGTTGAAATAAACATGGGCCATCCATATACTAAAATATTATACAACCTATATAAATTTGTCTAAAATAGGTTTAAGGATTTGGGGAAATGTTTATAAAATAAAAATTCCAAATAAAATATTAGAAACATTTCAAATTTCATCCTCAGCACTAGCAGTTGGCCTCACAGCTGTAGTTACACTCTTTCTCAAATGAACAACATGTAACATTGTTCAGAAGATGAGGATGACAAATAGAAACCAAGATGTGGATTTCATTTATTTATTTCATTTACAAAATTCTCAAATCTATCACACCAGCCTTCAAGTAAGCACCATTTAAAAGTACAACTCAGCTAATTACAAATTTTCACCAATCTTGGACTTTCAAATTTTCTAATAAATATATGTATGTAAGAATTTATATTTGTCAATACCATAGCTATAAAATACATAAAAATTAGTTCACAAAATTTCCTCTAATTCTATAGGAAATTTTATAATATAGTATAATTAATATAATATAATATAATATAAAATGTGTGTGTGTGCTTCTGTTTGTAAAATTTCTAATGGGACACAAATGAACATGTGTAAATCCAGACCATTGTCATTCAGGAAAAAGACAACTAGATATAGAAAATTTAGCATTATCAAAAGTCTTGCTTTTAGCCTAGCAAGCTCGATACTGGATTTTGCTAGTGAGTGTTTCAGGGTGAATGCTGGTTAAGGTTCAGAGAGTTCCAAAAAAAACAATGTTTTAAACCAGTGTCAGTAAATTTATTTCAAAAGAAATAAAATTACCAGATGAGTTAGATCAATGTTTTAAAACAGTGTCAGTAAAATTATTACAAAAGAAATACAATTACAAGATAAGCAGATTCTCTCTCTAAAGTCAAGCTTGTAGTGGCTCTCTATTATCATGTAGCTTAAAGAAAGTTAAGTAGAAATTCTATTTATTATGAGCTGTCTTTTGTGCATGTGTGTGTTACTGGGGATTGAACTCTGGGACATTCTACCTCTAAACCACACACCCATCCCCATTTTATTTTTTATTTTTAAACAGGGTCTCACTAAGTGATTGAGGGCCTTTCTAAGTTTCTGAGGCTAGACTGGAACTTGTGGTCCTCCTTTCTCAGCCTCCCAAGTACTGGTATTGTAGGCACGCATCACTATGCCCAACTGACGAGGTGTCTTGGTGAGCCTGAAATGCCTATCAACACAAAGAAAGTGATTCAAATATATGATTCCACTCAACTGTCTCTGAGAGCCTAGTGCATCCAGTCACTAAGAGGGATAAATCAGGGAGAAAGATTTCAAGATACAAGGCTTTGTATAAAAACTTCCTCTATGGCCACTGCTTGGAAGGATGATGAGCAAAATGGTTTATCTGGCTTCCTTTGTTCCCCTTATTTTTCCTTTACTAACCATCTGTTAATACACACACACACATTTCTTTGAAATCTTGAGATATGTTAATATCATCGGTTAATACTATTAATATCATTGGAGTCTCTGCTTATCTATGTGAAGTTACTCTTGTTTCCAAATTTCTATCTAGCTTCCGCATATGAGAGAAAACACTCAACTATTCACTTTTTGAGACATTTTTATTTATTTTTAAGGAAAAGTAGATTTATTGGTGCATTGTATTAACACATCTTGATGGTTTGATGGTTTTCAGGGTGGTGTAAGTATACATGCACACATCAGTCAATTATCCCTCCCCCAATTCCCACCCCATTCCCTCCCCCTTCCCTCCTTCTTGTGCTCAGCATAGTAGTTGACTTTGACAAATTTGTGTATGTACATCCTGTGCATTAGGGTGTTTCCCTCTTCCCCCTCCCATCTCCCTCAGTTAGGTCACCTTCTTTACTCATCTAAGGTTTTCAACTCCATCTGAAGTCCCTCCTATTCCCTATTCTCCCTAGTTTCTGCATATTAGAGACAACAACCAACTTTTCACTTTTTGTGTCTGACTAATCTCACTAAGCATAATGTTCTCTAATTCCATCCATTTCCCTGCAAATAATGTGATTTTGTTCTTCTTTATGGCTGTGTAAAATTCCACTATGTACATATCCCATAGTTTTGTAATCCATTAATCTGCTGATGGGTATCTTGGCCGGTTCCATAGTTTAGCAATCGTGAATTGTTCAGCTATAAACATAGATATGCAGGCATTAGTGTGGTAGTTTTGTTTCCATTCTTTTGGGTAGATACCTAGAAATGGTATTGCTGGGTCATATGGTAGGTTCATTCCCAGTCTTCTGAGGACTTTTAGACTTTCTAATCTCGCCTAGCATAATATTCGCAAATCCCATCCATTTTCCTGAAAATGATATAATGTTGTTATTCTTTTTGGCTGATAAAATTCTATTGTATGAGTATACTACTGTTTTGTGATCCATTCATTTGTTGATGGACACGTAGGCTGGTTCCATAATTTGGATGTGGTGTTATAAATATGGATATGCTTGAATTGCTATACTATTCTGACTTCAATTCCTTTGGAAAGATGCCAAATGGTGGTTGCATTCCAAATCTTCTGAGAAACCTCTATACTGATCTCCATAGTGGCTGTACTAGTTTGCAGTCCCACCAACAGTGTAGAAGAGTTCCAATTTCCACATATCTCACCAGCATTTATTATTGTTTGTGTTCTTGATGATTGCCATCCTAAGTGGAGTTAGATGAAATCTCAGTGAAGTTTTGATTTGCATTTCCCTGATTGCTATTGATGTTGACATTTTTCTCATATATTGATTGGCCATTTGTATTTTTTCATTTGAGAAGTGCCAATTCAGTTCAATTGCACATTTTTGATTGAGTTATTTGTTGTTTTAGTGTTAAGTTTTTTAAGCTCTTTGTATATACTAGATATTAGTCCTCTATCAGAGAGGTAGCTGATGAAGATCTTCTCCCATTCTGTAGGCTCTCTCCTTAAACACTTGATGGTTTCCTTTGCTGCACACAAGTTTTTTTTTTAATACCAAACAAAATATTAGTAAAGACACTTCAGACCTAAAGAACACTATAAACCAATTTGGTCTAACAGACATTTATAGAATATTACACTCCAAAACAGCTGAACACACATTCTTTTCACCTGCTCATAGAACCTTCTCCAAAATAGACCATATTCTAGGCTAAAAAACAAGCACCAGCAAATTAAAATAATTAATAACATTCTTTGTATCCTTTCAGATCATAACAGACTGAAAATAAGGATCAATGGCAAGAAGTTCCAGAGGAATTATACAAATACATGGAGATTGAATGATACAGTACTAAATGAAGACTGAATCAGAGAAGGAATAAAGGAAGAAATTTAAAAATTCCTAGAATTAAATGAAAATGGAGACACAATATATGAAAATCGATGGGACACCCTGAAGGCAATGTTAAGAGGAAAATTTATAGCATTGAGCACCCACATAAGAAAAATAGAAAAACTCCAAATAAACAATATAATCCTGCACCTCAAGGCTCTTGAAAAACAGGAATAAACTAATGCCAAAGCCAGCAGAAGGCAGAATATAATCAAAATTAGAGAAGAAATTAATAAAATAGAAAATAACAAAAATCCAGAAGATCAACATAACAAAAAGCTTGGCTTTTGAATAGATAAATAAGATTGATAAACACTTAGACAACCTAACAAAAAGAAAGAGAGAACAGATCCAAATTTCTAGAATAATAGATGAAAATTGAGATGTCACCACAGATAATATAGAAATCCAGGACATCATTAGAAACTATTTTGAAAACCTATACTCCAATAAAGTAGAATACCCAGAATAAATTGACAAATTTCTAGACACCTATGACCTATGTAAAATGAACCAAGGAGAGAAAACCTAAACATACCAATAGGAAGCAAAGAGACTGAAATAGCAATAAAATGTCTTCCATGAAAGAAAAATTCAGGCCCAGACAGATTCCAGAATTCTACAAGGCCTTTTTTTATAAAAGAACTAAGTCCAATGGTCCTCAAATTATTCCATGAAATAGAAAAAGAAGGAACTCTACTGAACTCATTATATGAAGCCTGAATCACCTCAGTTCCCAAACCAAATAAATATACCACAAGAAAAGAAAATTACAGACCAATATCATTGATGAACATGATGCAAAAATTCTTAATAAAATATTAGCAATTTGCATTCAGAACTACATCAAGAAAATAGTGTACCATGAACAGGTAGGTTTCATTCCAGGGACGGAAGGCTGGTTCAACATATGCAAATCGATAAATGTAATTCACCACATTAATAGAGCTAAGGGCAAAAATCACACTATCATCTCAATAGATGCAAAAAATCATTCAACAATATCTAACACCATTTCCTGGTTAAAAAAAATGCTGAAGAAATTAGGGATAGAAGGAACCTACCTCAGCACCATAAAGGCTATATATGATAAATCCAAAGTAAGCATCATTACAAATGGGGAAAAACTTACAATTTCCCTTAAGATCAAGAATATTCACTGTCACCATTTCTATTCAATAAGGTACTTGAAAGTGTAACCTCAGCAATAAGACAGGAGAAGGGAGTCAAAGGAATAAAAATAGGGAAATAAAAACTGAAATTATGTTTCCTGATGACAATGATCCTTTATTTAGGAGATCCAAAAAACTCAACCAGAAGACTTCTAGAGGTGATAAATAGCTTCAGCAAAGTAGCCAGATACAGAATCAAGTTACAAAAATCATTAACACTCCTATACACCAACCATGAATCCACTGAAAAAGAAATCAAGAAAACAATCCATTCATAATAGTCTCAAAAAGAATAAAATACTTAGGAATAAATTTAACCAAGGAGATAAAAGGACTCTGCAATGAAAATTATAAAGTA
This sequence comes from Glis glis, assembly GCA_004027185.1. Lineage (NCBI taxonomy): Eukaryota > Metazoa > Chordata > Mammalia > Rodentia > Gliridae > Glis > Glis glis. The sequence goes on from PVJS01012481.1 coordinate 26,222, forward strand.
CTAAAGAAATAAATTGAAGAAGATTTTAGAAGATGGAAAGACCTCCCAGGCTCTTGGATAGGCAAAATAAATATAATCAAAATGATCTTCCTACCAAAAGTGATCTACATATTCACTGCAATACCTATTAAAATACCATGGTCATTCTTTACAGACCTAGTGAAATCAGTCATGAAATTCATATTGAAAAACAAAATACCCAGAATATCCAAAGCAATTCTCAGCAATAAGAAGCATGCTAGAGGCATCACAATACCTGTCTTAAAATTATACTACAGCTGGGTGTGGTGGCACATGCTTGTAATCCCAGTACTTGGGAGGCTGAGACAGGAGGATCACAAGTTCGCAGTCAGCCTCAGCTACTTAGTGAGGCTCTCTGCAACTTAATGAGATCCTGTTGCAAAATAAGGAATAAAAAATAGGGCTGGGGGGGTAGCTCAAAGGTAGAATGCCCCTGAGTTCCATCCCCAGTACTACCCCCCAAAAATTATACTCCAAAATGATAGAAATAAAAACAACATGGTATCGGCACAAAAACAGACACATAGATTAATGGAACAGAATAGAAGACCCCAAAACAAAGCCTCATATTTATAACCAGTTGATTTTTTTATAAAGATGCCAAAAGCATACACTGTAAAAAAGACAGCCATTTTTCAACAAATGGTGTTGGGAAAACTGGCTATCCATATGTAGAATAAAGGAATTTAATCCCAATTTTTCACCCTGCAAAAGAGCCAACTCAGATGGATAAAATACCTAGAAATTAGATCAGAAACTTTGAAACTGCTAGAATAGGGCATATGACCAACAGTCTAACATATAGGTACAGGTAAAACACTTCCTCAATAAGACCCCAAAAGCTTAGGAAATTAAAACAAGAATTAATAAATGGGATGGCATTAAATTAAAAAACTTCTGTGTATTACTCTGTGGGAAATTCTATAAATGTCTGTTAGGTCAAATTGGTTTATAGTGTTCTTTAGGTCTGAAGTGTCTTTACTAATATTTTGTCTGGTACTAAGAAAAACTTCTATGCAGCAAAGGAAACCATCAAGTGTCTAAGGAGAGGACCTACAGAATAGGAGATCTTCACCAGCTACCCCTCTGATAGAGGACTAATATCTAGAATACACGAAGAGCTTAAAAAACTTAACACTAAAACAACAAATAACCCAATAAAAAATGTGCAATTGAACTGAATTGGCACTTCTCAAAGAAGAAATACAAATGGCCAATATGAGAAAAAATTTCATCATCATTAGCAATCAGGGAAATGCAAATCAAAACTACAGAGCTTCCATCTAACTCCACTTAGGATGGCAATCATCAAGAACACAAACAATAATAAATGCTGGTGAGATGTGGGGAAATAGGAACTCTTCTACACTGTTGGTGGGATTGCAAACTATTATAGCTGCTATGGAGATCAATATGGAGGTTTCTCAGAACATTTAGAATGGAACCACCATATGAATCAGTGATAGCACTCCTGAGAGTCTCTCCAAAGAGACTGAAATACTTGCATATCCATGTTTATAGCAGCACAATTTACCATAGCCAAATTATGGAACCAGCCTAGATGTCCATTGACAGAAGAATGGATTACAAAACTATGGTATATACACACAATGGAATTTTACTCAGCCATAAGAAGAACAAAACCATGCCATTTGTAGGTAAATTGATGGAATTTGAGAATATTATGCTGAGATTAGCCAGTCTCACAAATTGAATAGATGTATGTTTTTTCTTATATGTGGAAACTAAATAGAAATTTGGAAATAAACGTAACCTCAGATAGAAGAGCAGAAACTCCAATAGAGTGATAGAGGGGATTTAGGGAAGGGAAAAGGGGGAATGATGACATAAAGACTACCACAGTTGAAATAATGCTACTTATGTATACAAAATTATCAATTTCAATCTCAAAGACATATACAGGGAGGAGGAGGGAGGAGGTGGGAACCAGAGGGAAGTGCTCCAGGAGTTGTGTGTATGTATGTTTCTATCATTCTATACCCCAATATAATTTATAATTATAATGCACCAAATGAAAGTATATATATATATATATATATATATATATATATATATATATACTTATAATTACAATCCACCAAATAAATATATATATATATATATATATACCTTTATATATATATATATATATATATATACTTTTTTTGCGGTACCGGGGATTGAACCCAGGGGCATTCTACCTCCGCGCCACACCCCCGGCCCTATTTTTTATCCTTTATTTTGAAACCAGGTCTCACGAAGTTGCGGAGGGCCTCACTAAGGAGAGAGAGAGAGAGAGAGCGAGCTGAGGCTGGCCGCGAACCCAGATCCTCCGGTCTCCGCCTCCCAAAGTACTGGGATTACAAGCATGAGCCACCACGCCCGGCATATATATACTTTTATATATATATCATCAGTTCACTTTTTACATATTTATTTTGAACCCAGGGCATTGTACTTGCAAGGCAAACAATTTGCCACTGAGCTGCATCCCAGCACAACCACTGATTTTTTTTAGAGGAAAAGTTTTTTGCCCTGTCCAAACATATTACATAATTGGTAAATTTTTATCATATATCATATATTAATTACATTTATAATCAGAACATTTTATATTTTAGAAAATATTTACAAAGAAAAATTGACCTAATTAAAATAATAATAGTATCCTATAATTTCTGAAGTTGAATCATCTACTTTCTATAAATTCTCATCACTCCTTAGTAAACTCCCCCCCATTGTGAATATCGTGTTTGTCTTAATAGAGCCCCAATTTTCTTTTTATTACTGTTTCTATGTGTGTATCATCCTCAGAGAAAAGGAGGATAGTAGAACACCATGTTCCTAAAGTGCCCTTACCTTCCCAGGAACCTAGCCCTACTAGGGAACAATGAAAGTGTTCCCAGACCCAAGTGTCCAGAGAAATACTATACTGAAGGAACTGACTCTCTTTCTCATGTCTATTGCAAACAACGCAGATCAGTGTTATCTGTAGGAACTGTTTTCTTTCACACATGCCAGGACCACTTCTCCTTGGGATGCTGGTCATACAAAGAACAAAGCAAACTAATGATGTCACTCCCTCTGTAGCATAACTTATAAATCCCTCTCACCAGGAAACTGGCATGAATCAGAGCACTGTGGAGAGGGAAATACTTGTCTGCCTGGCTGGCACTGGACAAAGTATCTAGGGGAATGGAGGTGCTATTTTCTGGTGGAGCACTGGAGGCACTGTGGCAAAAGAGATGCACCTGTCCAATCTGCTGTCACTGGACTTTCTGGTGAAACAACTGTCCAGCCTGTTAGAAAATGAGACGCTGCTCAACAGTAAAGAATCAGCTTTATTTGGTATAAAAGCCTGGGAGGGAGCAACTGACCGGGGAGAGAGCCACCAGAGTCAGAAGCCCACTTCCTTACAGACTCAGGGCTTTTTTGTGGAGTTAGGAGTGAGGTAAGGGTGAAGGAACAGTTGTGTAAATTGTTGATTGGTGATCTTGAGGTCGCACCATATCTGGTAAAATCCTTGGCCAGGAGGCAGGGTGATGGTCAGGGGTGTTTTTCTTTGTATTCACACCATTTCTTCAGTTTGGGTTCCGGGTGGCCTTTGGCTCGAGTTCACAGTGCCTAGACAGCCCATAACCACTGGATCTTCCCTGCAAGCACTTCTCAGTAAACTTTATATTTTACCTCCTGTCTCTCTGGGTATCTTTAGTCTCTTGGCAATCTATCCCACATCCCTAGCACAATTGGTCTGTGGATGTTTCCGTGTGTCTTTTTCACTAATTTTAATTAAGAATATCATTTATTCTTCCAGTCTAGATATTTTTCAAACTAATCCTATATAGAATTCAATCCACTTGTTATTTCTAGCCCTTCTTTGTAAATCTGTGTTCTATGACACTACAGTAGAATTTTTAGCTCAGGACTGAATCAGAATTGGGTACTGATGTAATTGCAGTAAGCTCAGTATCACTTAACAGTGGAAGTCATTTGAGCCCCACTCATGCTGAAACCTGAATCTCAATGATTCCATGCCACCGTGCCTCCTTAGCTTTGCTGCCAGAACTGGTCATCAGCTGGTATTTTAGAAATTAAAGCTCAAAGAAGAGAGAGCTGTATAACACTTATATTACAATTGGACCACAGACGTATCTAATTGCCTTTCGAAGGATTTCAAAGTAAACTGCTAATTGTGGTTAATGAAGCTTTGGATTTCCCTGGAAAGATCTGAGCTTGAACTATATGTCTTTGAATGCTATCGATGAGTCAGAATCAGTATTCATTCATTCACATTAGCCTAACACTTGCATCAAGAATTTGGAATCTCTGTAGGTTGGTGATGCTACTCACACACCACCTATGACATTAAAGCATGGAATACTTGTCTGCACAGGACCAGAGAGACCTGTGTCTTCAGTACATGAGTTGAAATAGATGAAATACAAAATTACCAAAAAGCCGCCTCAGACTGAATTTGACACTTCTTCATTCAACAAGAAACTGTCTTCCTACAGTGTCCATTGCCATTTTGAGAAGATGAGTGATGATATCAAGAACCAACAAAAGACCACTTGCTTTTTCCTGCCCAACTCAATTATCAAATGATCCGTGGCAAGATTGCCTTTTATTGTCTTGTGGCAGGTGTTTCAGACTCAGATAATGAGCCTTATGGTGCAGGCATTCCATCTTTAATTCCAGCTAGAAACCGGACTCCCACCCTGTTGGGCAGAAGGGGAATGTGGTAATTAACTAGTGACTCAGACAGGACAAAGGACATTCGTGAGTCACCTATGACATAATGCCTTTTAAGCAGTCAACTATCTTAGCAATTTTAAAAGAACAGTCTACTGAAACACATTCCTGATGTTGAAATGATAATTCAGCTAGTAAAAGAAATATTTGGATTATTTGTGTAAATCTCCAAAATTCCTGAATGGAACGGGAGTCATTCAACCATTGGAGACTCTGGGTCTTCTGTAAAGAAAGCATTCAGATAAAATTCATTTGACTCTTCCTCTGAGTGCTGAGGAATTGTAGGGACCTCTTTTCTGAGTAAGAGACCAGCTGTGTCTTATTGGGCTGGGATCCTGACTTTTTAATGAGAAAACATTCAGTAAGTTACATAAAGATTATATCTTTAAAAAAGTTATGCAGATGATTTAAAAATCTCTATGATGTGAAGGCAGAAAAACTCACCCAGGTTATCTTAACATATATTTTGTATATTATATGGCATCCCCTCAAAAAAGAAAACTTTTTAAGAGATGGAATACAAAATGACTGCCACGGCTTGCCAGTGGTTTGTCCCTCATTAATTCATGACCTGTACACATGGCCCCACTGTCGTGCTATTAAAAGGTGGTAGACACTTTAAGAGATGGGATCTACTGGAAGGTGACTAGGTCACTGGGGTTATCACACTTGGAAGGAACCTCACGGAGTAATTTCTTACAAGAGTGTGTTGTTACAAAAAGATCAAGACTGGCCCTTTCTGCTCTGGGGCTTCTTGTCTTGTCATGTGATACCATCCACATTCATTCCCATGATTGATTGTCATGCCATCTAGAGACCAGCAGGATCTCCAAAACTTTTAGTTAAATAACCTCTTTTCTTTATAAGTGCCCAGCATGAGATCATTTTACTATAGCAACAGAAAATGCACTCATATAATGACAAAATATCCTCTGGGACAAAGTGTCAAAGATGTTTGCCCACAAGCCAACACATTACAGTATAAAGGATGACATGTGAAGGAGGAAACAAGAAATTAAGAACAGAGGAGGAAAGAGAGGTGAGAGGTGAAGAACTGTTTTTCTCATATTTCTTCAAGAGATGTTATGATTTTTCCTTATTGTTAAACCTCCAAAATGTTTTTAAGGTGTTTGATAGAGATCTTACTTCTCCGTTTTTTTTTTTTTTTCTTCTGAGCAGGAAATAAAGGTTAGGATGGAAAATAACTCTTCTGTTCTAAGGAACTTGGAAATTCCTAGGTACGGGATTTTATATCTCTGGAAAAAATGTAGACTGATATATATGTTAGATCACAAACATAATACAACATGTATAAGATTTAAGAAGTAAAACAGAAGTTTTAAGATCTAGAAAATATATCACACTGATAACAGAGGACATAAGACTTGGTTTAATTTAAAGGAAGAGTAGCTCTATGATGTGAATCTCAAGTTTCGATTAACACAAACATGCATTTCAGAAAATCTAAGGATCAAGTTTTATAAACATGTGCTTTTAAACTTTTTAGTTTTGCTTCAAATTGCCTTTTATCCTCCACAATGCTTCAAATAAAATTATTTGAGTTTGGTAGTCACGGAGGGTTTTATCCTTTGGGTATAGATGCATTGTGGCTATTGTTATTTTTGTCATTTTGAATAATAGCTTTATTATCAGAAAGCTAAATATTAATTGGGAACTAGATTTCAAATACAAATAATATAACTAAAGAGAGGTTTAACTTAGGTAGTTCACATTAAATATTTTATACAAAAATGCATATGCTAAACTTTGATTTCTCCAGAAAAATATATAAAAATCTTTATGGTGGGAATTTCAAATATTCTTTGTCTTGCACTAAGGTCACAAGAATTATAATTAAGAGAAAAAATTAGGTAAAATAGTAGAGAGTTTTAACATTTTTTACTTTAGTAAA
>PVJS01012481.1:33006-43997 GCA_004027185.1 Glis glis
GAAGTTGCGGAGGGCCTCACTAGGTAGAGAGAGAGAGAGAGAAAGAGAGAGAGAGAGAGAGAGAGAGAGAGAAACAGGGAGAGAGACAGGGAGAGAGACAGGGAGGGAGGGAGAGAGAGAGAGAACGCTCGTGTGCGCGTGAGCTGAGGCTTGTTGTGAACCCGGATCCTCCGGTCTCCACCGCCCAAAGTACTGGGATTACAAGCGTGCGCCACCACGCCCGGCTTGTTTTTTACATTTTTTTATTGTAAATATTTAAGGCTTTGAGTTTTGGAGTTCCTTATATATTTTGGATATCAACTCCATGTCAGATGTATTATTTACAAATATTCTCTCCCATTCAGTAGGTTATTTCTGTATTCTGTTGATTACTTTTCTTATTGCACAGAAGTATTTTAATCTGATGTAATCTCATTTCTCTATGTTTGCATTTGTTTGCTGTGTTTTCAGGTCTTCTGCAAACTTTGTCTAGTCCAGTGTCCTGAAGCATTTCCTGTAGTTTTTGTCTATAGTTTCCTAGTTTCAAGGTTTTACATTTAAATCCTTAATCCATTTGGAATTGTTTTGTGTAACTAGTATAAGGTAGGAGTCTAATTTCATTCTTCCAAATGTAAATACCTAATTTTCCCCAGCACCATTTATTGAAAATACTGTCCTGTCCCAAATGCACGTTCTTGGCATCTTTGTTAGAAATCATTATTTCGGTTTTACATTTAGAGTCTATTCTGTTCCATCATTCTATGTGTTCAGATTTATGCCAATACCATGCTATTTTGATTACTATGACTTGGTAGTAAATTTAGAAGTCAGGTGGTATAATGCCTCCTATTCTTTCATGCTTCTATTCTTGGATTATTTCTTTTACTGTATTGTTGTAGCTACTTAAGTGAACTCCTGACTTTCAGGGTTAATTTTATTCATAGATAGCTGCTAAGTTGTTGGTCTTTATATGGAAAGAAATCCAGGTATCTCCTACTTCACCATCTTGCTGACATTGCTCTTTCCTTAATACCTCCTTTTCAGTATCTATCACATTTTTTTCTTCTTTATAGCCCAGGCTTGTCCTATTGATTCATGATGTTTTCTGAATAGAGCAATTATTCAAAAGCATTTTATGTAATTTTCATTTTCTTTTTTATATTTTTATTGATGCATTGTAATCATACATCTTGATGGGTTTTGGAATGATAAAAGTATACATGCACACATCGGTCAATTAGCCCTCCCCCAATTCCCACCCCCATTCCAGCCCCATTCCCTCCTTCTCATGCTCAGCATAGTGGTTGACTTTGATAAATTTGTGTATGTACATCCTGTGCATTAGGGTGTTTCCCTCTTCCCCCCTCCTGTCTCCCTCAGGTCGCCTTCTTTACTCATCTAAGGTTTTCTCCTCTTTATCTGGAGTCCCTCCTATGCCCTATTCTCCCTAGCTTCTGCATATTAGGGAGAGAATCCAACTTTTCACTTTTTGTGACTGACTTATCTCACTTAGCATAATGTTCTCTAATTCCATCCATTTCTCTGCAAATGACGTAATTTTGTTCTTCTTGATGGGTGCATATAATTCCATTGTGTACATATCCCATAGTTTTATAATCCATTCATCTGTTGATGGACATCTTGGCTGGTTCCATAGTTTGGCAATTGTTAATTGTGCAGCCATAAATATAGATATGCATGTAATAGTCTGGTAATTTGGTTTTCATTCTTTTGGGTAGATACCTAGAAGTGGTATTGCTACGTCATATGGCAGGTTCATTCCCAGTCTTCTGAGGATCCTCCACACTGGTTTCCAAAGTGGTTGCACTAATTTGCAATCCGACCAATAATGTATTAGAGTTCCTACTTCTCCACATTCTCGCCAGTATGTGTTGTTGTTTGTGTTTTTAATGATTGCCATTCTAATTGGGGTTAGGTGAAATCTCAGGGTAGTTTTGATTTGCATCTCTCTGATTGCTAATGATGTTGAACATATTTTCATACATTTATTGGCCATTTGTATTTCTTCTTTTGTTAAGTGCCTATTTAGTTCACATGCCCATTTTTTTATTGGGTTGTTTGTTCTTTTAGCAGTGAGTTTCTAAGTTCTCTGTATATTCTAGATATTAGTCCTCTATGAGAGGAGTAGCTGCCAGAAATCTTCTCTCATTTGGGAGAAGCTCTCTGTTGAGGTTCTTGATAGTTTCCTTTGCTGCACAGTAGCTCTTCAGTTCAATGCAATCCCATGTATTTATCCTCTTTTTAACATCTGTGCCTTTGGGGTGTTGTTAAGGAAGTTTCTGCTTGTACCTGTGTGTTGAAGAGTTGGACCTATGCCTTCTTCGAATAGCTGCAAGGTCTCTGGTCTCATTTCCAGGTCTTTGGTCCATCTTGAATTGACTCTTGTGCAGGGTGAGAAAGTGAAGTTCATTTCCATTTTTCTGCATGTGGTTAACCAGTTTTGCCAACACCATTTGTTGAAGAGGCTATCTTTTTTCCAGTGTATGTTTTATGTTCCTTTGTCAAAAATCAATTGGCTGTAAGTGTGTGGATTTGTTTCTGAGACTTCTATTCTGCTCCATTCATCTATGTGTCTGCTTTTGTGCCAACACCATGCTGCTTTTATTACTATGGTTCTGTAGTATAGCTTGAAGTCTGGTATTGTGATGCCTCCTGCATGGTTCTTGTTGCTGAGAACTACTTTTGCTATACTGGGTTTTTTGTTGTTCCAAATGAATTTAAGGACTGATTTTTCTATGTCTGTGAAAATTATCTTGGTAATTGAATGGATATTTCATTGAATCTGTAGATCACTTTTAGAAGAATGGCCATTTTGATGATATTTATTCTGCCTATCCAAGAGCATAAGAAACCTTTCCATCTTCTAAGATCTTCTTCAGTTTCTTCTTTCAATGTTTTGTAGTTTTCCTTGTAGAGGTCTTTTATATCCTTGGTTAGGTTTATTCCTAAGTATTTTATTGTATTGAGGGATATTGTGAGTGGAAATATTTTCTGGATTTCTTTTTCAGTGGAATTATGGCTGGCATATAGAAAAGCTTCTGCTTTTTTGAGATTGATTTTGTATTCAGATACTGTATTATTCTTAATTGTCAATCTTTTTCAGAACCAATGTACAATGCTTTGGTATATCTGAATATAACGATGGAAGTAATTTAATGAATAATTTATTTTAGCAGAACGATGGTCAAGTATCACCCACAGGAGGATGTTAACATAAGTTTAATCACACACATCAAATTCTCTATGTCCAATTCTTACTGATTACTTCTAAATAGCATTGAGGAGTAAGGTGAGTAAAATGAACACTTACTGAGCATAAGAAATCTGACAAATTACTTGAAACACAAATATTATTTTATATTACTTCCTTATTTTATATATGAGGAAACTAAAGCCGAAAGAGCTTTAATTATTGGGGTAAGATTAGACTTTAAGTTGGCTAGAAATCCAAACAGCTGGAGAATGTTCTTTATGGGTCATTGACTTTAAAGCCTGTCTTCTTTCCTCTCACAGTACTGCTTCTAACACATTTCCTAATCTAGAAGAGTGGAGTTATTTTCTAATCTAGAAGAGTTAGATTTATTACATTCACTCATTCCAATCTCATGACAATCTTCATTTTCCTCTTTTAAATAAAATAGTTACAATGAAAAAGAGGAGGATAGTAACATCTAAAACTTGTAAAACTCTCATTTATGTGTGGAGCCTGTAAATACCTGCATCTGTTTTTGACCATAGTACTTACTAGGCAAGTGGTCATGCAAACAACTTTTATTTTTTGTTTTAATATTTTTATCTGTAACTTAAGTGTGATATCATGTAGTGCTATTGCTTTTTTATGAGAAATACATGAGTTTATGTAAGCAAACAAGCACTTGGAATCATGCCTATCATAGACTAAACTCTTAATAACGGTTAACTATTGTAACCAGTTTTTGTGCTAAATGCTAAATGCATATGATTCCAATACACATTCAGGACCAGGCCTGTCCCTTGGGAAGAGAGTCTGCCGTGACCTCATTTGGGCCTTGTAATATACTGGAGGATATCTATAGGTCCCTGCACCTTCTTCCTCTTTTCCAAAGATTATTAAATTGCAGTTTGGAATTTTTGAAGGTTACCTTAAAAAGCATCTAAACAATCCCTTAAGTGCAACCCCTTTTCAAGTGTGATTAACTTGGGCTCTTCTTTCTAGTTACCCTAACCCCTTTGTTCTTCAAAGGCTTTCTTCTGATACTTCCTCTTCATAATTTCTCCATGTTTACTTCACTCCAATATTCAACCATTCACCAAGCATTAACACAATGGTAGCAGTGGCAGAGAAAAAAAGATAGGTAGGTTTAAGAGGCTTATGGGGAGTAAAGTACATAGCACTCAAAGAACAGCACAACTAGTCCAGCCATTTAGAATATATATTTTTGCCTTTTTTGAATCTTTTTTATATTTTTGGATAAGAATAACTTTTAAAGAATATTTTTCTGTTTTCAAGACCAGTCAGGTGCCCACTTGAAATATTGCAACTGTGCCTTTAATTTTCCCTTGTTGCATTTCACACACATTTTAATAAATAATAAAGGCATTATTTGTTTAACATATACTTCCCTGGTGGTTTCAAGATTCATGAGGGAGGGCAGATGAATCCTGCACTCTAGACCGCCACTCCATTCAAATATCTAGCATAGTGCCTGGCACATACTAAGTAGTAAATAAAAGTTTCTTGGGCAGAAATTAAGCTATCTTTAGAATATAAATATTTCCCCTGCTCCCAAATTGATCCAATAACTTAACTTTCAGTTTTCTGTTGTAGTAATGAAGCATCCCCAATTTATCTTCTAGAAGCATTCTACTCCCTGTCTGTCTGTGTTCTCTGCATGTTCTCAGCATTCTTTTGTTGTTTGTTTTTTCTTTTTCTTTTATCTGTTTTGGAGATATCGTATGTATCATTACCACACTTACATCAACACTGGCTGTTCTGAATGTCTCTCATGCACCACATGCACCACTTCAGATCCCAGTCTTCTGTCTTTGGGACAGCCACCATCACAGTACCATTTCTGAAGGAGCTCAGACCAGCCTAGTGGCTGGCAAACTGGGGACCTCTGGATTGCACCATGTACCTTTTCACTCTCGCTCTCAGATTTCTCTGCTGAGAAATGGATGTAGGACTCTGAAGGAAACTGTTCCAAAATGTCTCGTGGGCATGAAACTTACAACATAAATATATCCCTCTTTCTTTCTCAGAAAGGTGGTCCCGAGATCTATTCACAAGGCTTCTCAGAAAGTTCCCCCATGTGAAGAGCCAGTTGTTATAGAGATGGCAGCCCTGTCCCTGGTCATTGATTTGACTTTGCTCCTCTCCCTGCTTAGTTCTGAGTTTCCCCTCCTTCTCCAGGAAACAAGACTTTGCTTCAGGTTCTGTTCTGTGGGGAACCCAAACATAGCAGTGACTTGGTCAGTAAAAACTTCAACTACGGAGGAAGACAACCAGAATCCCAACAGGCAATACAAATTCTTTAATAGTGTTCCTGTTTGTATACATTTCATTGACAAAGGCTTTCCGATTGTAGAATTTTCTCTTGTATTGCAATAAATTCCATAATCTTGCTTTGTTATGTGTAAGATTCATCTGACATAAAAATCAGTTCCATTAGGTTTTGATAGTTTATTTATGAAGTGAAACCATAATGCAGATTGAATTTTTTGTTGTCTTTAGATGCAATCAATACAAGCACATTATGAAAAGATTAATCTCAACATAGAGTGGATGAGGATTTTACACAGGCCTCGTTTTTACATTCTAAATGATTTTTTAAAGGTCTTTATTGATGACTGTAGAGTCAGGGGAGATAGAGAAGGAAAGAGGAAGTGAGAACAATAGTTACAAGATAATATTAGAGGTTGAAAAGAGGCATGATTTAAAAAAGTTTACTCTTAGATAAAGCATATATGATATAATTTATTGAACATATATGTATGATGTAAAGCAGGATATAAAATAAAATATTTATTAGCCCACCACTTAACTTTTAAAAGAAGAACAAGTACCAGAAATTCCTGAAAGCACTCTTCTTGTGCAGATAACATATTTAAGGCAAGGAAGATAATCACTATTGTATTACTATTGTATTGCTAATAACACAATACTGATAAAAGTGGCTTTAAGAGGAAACACTGCTCTTTAAGATCTGTTTTTATGGGGGAGGGGCACAAACAATAGCACCTGACATTTCAAATTTAGATAGCTTTTTTCCCTCTCTTTTTAGTTTTAAATATATCCATAAAAGCAATTAAGTTATCATTTATCTCCTTTTACTGTTTCTTAAAAGATCAAACTTAATATGCCTAAAATTTTATGCAAAATATATTTCAAAATACCCTCAAATTGTGAGGCTATTGAGAGATTGTGAAAGGTGCTTTCTCTTTGTCTGTTTTGTAAATGGTGGCAACTTTACTGGACAGTTTTATTATCCCAGAAATAAAAATCAAGCATTACTAGAATCTTAGGGAATTTAAAGTATTTGATTACACTCTCCAATTGTTCAAATTAGTCTCCAAAATACACAAAATAAAAGAGAAATAAAAAATTTTACATAGTTTAAAATTGTATTTTTAAGATTATGTATTTCTAATTCCAAAAATCTCTAACTTAAAAAGGTGAAGCATTTTTTTAAAAACATCCATCTTATTTATATAAGCATATCTGGTGTCTAAGGAGAAAACAACTGAAATTTTATTTGTACTCTCCTCTCATTTGTTTTAATACACTGCTCGCATCTCTAGATCTTGATTCAGCTGCAACTTGCGCCCCTTCACGGGTAATTTGCCTGGATAATGCCTTCCTCCACTGCCCCTCCCCTTCGCTGAGGGGCGACTTGGATTAGGACACTACTCAGTAGGGTGCCAGTTCCTTATGTCACTCTCCCTGCCTCCCTGCTACTACATTACTTGTGGTTAGTTTCATGCTGAGCACATTTTCTTCCACGTTAATACTCAGTTATTTTTCAAGTGGCTTTGCAGAGCAGATGTTCTTATGTGAGTTCTCATCTTTCTTCTTTCTTATGACATTTTTCCCCACAAGGAGTCCCTTGCTATCCTTCATTTAGAAGGAGGAGAAAGGAGAATGACAGACCCTAAGTATCCTAAGCATTGGTTTCTAAGATATTTTCCTGTACAGTTGGTTTCTCATGAAATATGCCTTTGTTAAAATATTTGCTTCTTGAATTTTTAATTTATCATTTACTCAAATGAATACATTTACTTTTTATACTTTTATTGATGCACCGTAATTATACATATCATAGTGAAGTTCAAAGTCATACAAACAAATATGCACTTAAGTCTTGGTGTGTTTCCTTTCAGGTCCCAGCCTGCTACACACCCCTCCCTGTACATGATAGTGAGATTGGTAATGGTCTCTTCATACATGGGCACAGCATAATTTGAATTCTTTCTTTCATCAGTTCTTTCTTTTCTCTTCCCCACCTCCTTCCCGCTGTCCCCTTCCACTCTTTTACTATTCACCCTCTTCAGTTATCTAAAATCTCCTCTATTACCTATTTCTCTCTAGCTTCCACATAGAAAACATTGGACCCTTGACTTTCTGAGACTGGTTGATCTTGCTTGGCTTAATATTCTCTGATTTCATCCACACTTTTCTCTTAAATTACATGTCAATTTCAAAATTTTGTTTAGATAGATATTACTCAGCACTTGTCAACATAATCTGCATATATCATCTTTTCCCCATTTTTATCCAGACCCAAACCAGTGTTCATATGTTAATCTTAAAGAATATTGGCTTCATATATTCATTTCTGACCTCTTTCTGTTACTTCTGATTTAAAGTTAAATATTATATGCTCTCATCTGTTCTATCTGCCAAGTGCCAAAGATGATTTTGAATATGTATATAAGGTTAAACATTGAAAAATCTTAAATTTCCTTATTTCTGAAAATCATTCATTAAGAAGAGACACTATGCCAGGCGTGGATAGGAGGATTGCAGGTTCCTGGCCAGCCTCAGCTACTTACTGAGGTCTCCTGCAACTTAGTGAGACCCTGTTTCAAAATAAAGAATAAAAAATGGGGCTGGGGGTGTAGCTCAGAGGTAAAATTCCCTGGGTTCAATCCCCAGTACTGCAATAAATAAATAAATAAATAAATAAATAGATACTACAACCTTTGAAACCAAATGAAAAGTTTTCCTCCTACTTCTTCAGGAGTAAAATAGAAACTCTTGGGTCTAGAGACAATGTAACAATCGAATTTCTGGTCCTTTTCCCAATTGCTAATCTCCTAGACAAAGAAACACAATGTACAATAAAGTATACATATGTTGATCCTCCAGAAAACTAGAGTTAGAGTCAATCTGGGTTTTTCAGGACTAAAATCACTTTGAAATCAAAACTTTAAATGAATATTAAGCATTTGCTGAGGATCCATTTACTTCAAATACTTTGTCATTAGTTCAAAGAAAAAATCTGAAATCCTTATTTTGATGAGGGTTCTTTGAATCTATTCCATCCATTTGTTTTATATGATCTTGATGCAAATTCTTGATGAAGCATTTATAGGTTATAAGCTGGGTAAGGAGAAGCTTGTTAAACAGTAAAACTATTCAGTTGATCAATTTTCGTTCAAAACACCAGATCTCTCTCTCTCTCTCTGACACACACACACACACACACACACACACACACACACACACAAAACAGGCACATATAAGATATGTAAAAGGGGAATAAAAGTGAATAGTTTCACATGATAGTAAAAGTTTATTTGAAAAAACACTTATTTTAAGGGAAAGAGAAGTGGAACTCTTTCCCAAATATAATTCAAAACCCCTATTACAAAGGTATTTAAACATTTCTCATTAATAATAGTACTCTGGAATTCTGTCATCTCCTGTCCCTTTAAAATGCAGATATGTATTTAAGAAAAAATTCCCAATCCCTTCTAGCCTGCTATTAAGCCAAGTCATTTCCCATCTGAAACATGCCATCAGCCACCTCTTTGAGAAGGAGAGTGGCATGCTGTTAATGCATACCTGTCACTCACACACTGGCTGTTAGGTAATTGGGGAGAAGAAGGGAACCATTAGTCTATAATTCTTAAAATTTACATCCCCTGTAATTTTCAGTGAAGGTTTTGCTTTTTTGGCATCTAAAATAGACTGAACCACAACTACCACTACCAGTTCATGGCATTTTCCTAGAGTGAAGGCAAGCGGCCCAGTTAGCTATTTTCAGACCAAAGAAGAGGGCGATTTTGTTTTCCATCTCAACTTTCCTATAGCAGTCAAATAACAGAAATTTGTTTATCCCATCTGCCTCTTCTAATGATCATGAACAGTGACAGATCCCAGAGAGAATCTACAACACTTTCTGCTTTCTGGAGCTCAGTGTTATTCTCTGTCAGGAAAAATTTACAAGTTGGCTTTCGTATTTGTAAAGTTCAATTCCCAGAATAGTAGGTTATAAATAGTGGTTACCATAAAATACCCCACATCTAGATGTTGTTCTATGAAAAAAAGACTCGATATTTTGGGACTGATTTTTCCTGTCTTACTTCTGGAAATACACAAATGTGATGTAGTTTTTCCTCACTCTTTATTTTAGGAAGTTCTCAACTATGCACACCATTTTAGATAAGAAATGAAAGGAAATGAAGAATTGGCTGAATTTTCATACAGCAGGTAGAACAATAAGCAGTTTTAAGGAACTAATTTCTGTGATCATCTTGACATTTTAAAGCATAGCACAACAGGATAGAAGAACTTCGAGTCAGAGCACCTGAGCTCTATGCTTTAGCTCTGACCAGGGGATCTAAGATAAGTTGCACAGATCATGTGGGCCTAAATTTCTCATTCTAAAATGAGAACATCAAAGCCAATAATTTCTAAGTGTAAACCTCAATAATCTCATATCCTTTGATACATTTGAAGCCAACAAGAAAGCATTTCTTCCAAATCCTCAGAAACACTGGAGAAGCTACCTGGGCTTACTAAGCCTTGGCTTCCTCATTCCCAACACACAGAATATTATGTTGTCCTCTTACTCATCTTGCCATGGGGACGCATGTCGAAAGGTGTACCAGTGAGCCAAGCAAAGGTAAGGTTTCTACGAATGGTGACTACAATTATTTAGAAAGTCAATAATAGCACTTGAAGCAATTGTTTTCCTCCCCTTACTCTAGAAATTGCTTTTTAGGAAAAGATATGTTCCCTGATCCTGGAATAATAGTTTCAAGTATGACTGGTTACTGCTTTACCTGGGTGAAAATGTATTGCAAACTCAGAAACATTCATTATTGATGAAACAGTATATTAATCATGATAATAATAATAATGTACAGCCAGTTCTGCTCTATCACATAGCATATGTGTTCTTATGCAAAAATCATGAAATAGAAAAAAGACAGCACTTATGGAAAAAAGGTTAGGAAGACAACACTCAGAAAACTTCATCAATGATACAGGAAAAATGGGAAATGATATAATGAAAACAGCACAGTTAAATGATTAAGGATTGCATAAATATTACAATCGATATGCAACTTCACCTTGATGTAAGGTTGCCTTTGGAAGGGAGATATAGGGAGGGGTTCTCTGAAATGGAAGGAGAGTTCTAGCATTAGATGTGGGTGGTGGTGGCTCATAACCTGTGTGATGAATTGAAGTGCTGAGAGATGGTTCAGGTGTGTATGAGACTGTTTTGTGTATTCCTACCAGGCTCAGTTCAGCTGAGTTCAGCTTTCAGTCTTCACTTGGTATTTCTCACTGACACAATCAGGCATATTCACACATGAAATGTGCATTATGTTCAAACAGTTGCCTAATACATCAATTGCTTTGAAAAAAATATACTTTTTCAAAATAAGCATTATTGCAGAAACAACTCTACGTAGAAATCAGGTAATATTTATCCTTAAACCTATTCCTTATAAAGATCATATATATGGACTATATATATATATATATATGTGTGTGTGTG
>PVJS01012482.1:0-30620 GCA_004027185.1 Glis glis
CACTACTCCCTAAGTTGCGCATATTAATGAAAACATATGTCCCTTCTTTTTTTGTGATTGGCTAATCTCACTTAACATAATGTTCTCCAGATCTTTCCATTTTCTTGCGAATGCTGTTATTTTGTTCTTCTTTATTGCTGAGTAGAATTCCATTGTGTGTATTTCCCATAATTTTGTAATCCATTCATCTGTTGATGGAGTTTGTTTTCTTATTGTTGAGCTTTAAGAGTTCTTTGTACATTTGGGACACAAGTCCTATATATATATTTGCAAATATTTCTGTATGTTTTGCAAATATTTTCTTAGTCTGTTTCTTGTATTTATATTCACTTAACATTTATTTAATATAATTAGAGCCTCAAAAATTGGCTTAGGTGGCATCTCTCAACAAGTAGTACAGATGAAGTAAGTGAAACAGATAAGAATTTCTGGACTTCTTTGGACATGAGACCTATGTGGCCCTTAGCCACTCAGTGCCGTACTCATTGGGAAGTGACAGAGAAAAAAGAAATAGTAATATTGCCTTACCATATGCCAAGCACAAGGAATTTTACTTATATTATTCCACAGTCACTTTAAGAAGTAAATCTTAGCCGGGTGCATGCTTGTAATCCCAGTACTTGGGAGGCTGATATAGGAGGATCGCAGGTTCGCGGCCAACCTCAGCTACTTAGGCCCTCTGCAACTTAGTGAGACCCTGTTTCAAAATAAAGAATAAAAAATAGGGCTGGGGGTGTAGCCCGGAGGTAGAATGTCCCTGGCTTAATCCCCAGTACCGCAAAAAAAGGAAGTAAATCTTATTATTTTAGATAGGAGGAAATCTGTCACACCAGTCAAGCATCAAATGAGTTAAATAAACTGTCCAGGGTCGCTCATCTATTATGTGGTGGAATTGGGGCTGTTGAGATCTAAGACTTTGCTGTCAGGTGGAGGAACTGCTCACATTAATACAGATGCAGAGGGACTGTTGGGTGTGAAGCAGGAAGAAGAAACAGGCAAAAATTAAGCAGGGTTTTAAGGCGGTAGACAAGCAGGCTGAGGCCCAGCCCAAGGCTGCAAACAGAGCCAGGGAACTGGATTCCAGATGAAGAAATCCCAGTGAGACAGTTCCAGAAGCAGCAGAAACATAGTGGAAGTGGGGCCTGAGTCTGTCTCATAGGGACAAGCTCAAGACTTCACATTAGATGTTGTCAGAGCCTGCCATTCAAGGAAACAGTAAGAAAGCTTCAATGAAGGCAGAAACTTCAAGCAGAAGCTCTAATTATAGGCCAGGGCGTAGAAAAAAGCTGAGAGTCCAGTTATCAAGAGTGAGGACCAAGGTCTGAGCTGGTAGATGCCCAAGGTCATACTGAGCTGGTGATCCTGAAAGTCCTTTTTTTTTTTTTTTGCGGTACTGGGGATTGAACCCAGGGGCGTTTTACCTCTGAGCTACACCCCCGGCCCTATTTTTTATCCTTTATTTTGAAACTGGGTCTCATGAAGTTGCGGAGGGCCTCACTAAGTAGCTGAGGCTAGCCGCGAACCCGGATCCTCCTGTCTCTGCCTCCCAAGTACTGGTATTACAAGTGTGCGCCACCACACCCGGCTTCTGAAAGTCCTTTGATACCAGGAGCCATCCCTGAGATGAGGTTAGGCCTCAGCTGAAAGATGTTTCCAGGGAGGCCTGATTATAGAAACAAGGGTGTGGCCAAGCTAGCACACCTGCATGAGACAGGCAATGGGACCCTAGGGGAAGAAGATTTGGTCAACTGAGTCCTTGACAAATTATATTCTACAACCTAAAATCCCAAACTCCTTCTGGATTCAGGTATACCATGCTTAATGCAATAGAAATGTTCCTGAAAAGCAATATGTACATTGAATTTTTAGAAAATGACTGATACTAAAAGTAAAAAATTTAAAGTAAAAAATTTAAAAAATGTAAAGTAAAAAAATTCCTAGGGGAATTTACTGTTTAAAGTAAATCATTGTTTTTTTGAGTCTGGTTTTGATCCATTGGACTTTCTTACATTGAACACTCTTTTAATCTGATTCTCTTCTATCTGAGAGTTAAAAAAAAAGTAACAGATGCTACTATATGTCTTGATTTTATCAAGATTTAAATTTTATTCCTTACAATATTTATTTATTTATTTATTCATTCATTCATTTTTGTGTGTGTGTGGTACCGGGAATGGAACCCAGGGACATTTTACCTCTGGGCTACACCCTCAGCCCCACTTTATTTTTTCTATTTTGAAATAGGGTCTCACTAAGTTGCGGAGGGCCTCACTAAGTAGCTGAGGCTGGCTATGATCCTCCTGTCTCAGCCTCCCAAGTACTGGGATTACAAGCGTGTGCCACCACACCCGGCCCCTTACAATGTATTCATTAAACAAAAACATGTGGTTTAAGCCAGTTGTTCCTGTACCTAACCATGCACAGAATTAAGCTGTGAGTTTTAAAGAATACAGAGTCCTGGGCCCTACTTGAGTTTCTGCTTCAATGGGAAACATAGGAAGATACCAAGGGATGCCCATGGTATCATGTGGCTTAGAATCCTTTGCCTGGCCATCAAGACTGACAGCAGATGGAAGTTAACCCAGAGATGATCTTTATGCTACCATCCCAGGAGCCCCTGGCCCCTAGCGCCCATAGGAAAGAGATTTCCTGCTGACTCTGAGCACAGTGTACTACGATGGGGGGCTGCTGGCCTCATGAGGAGGTTCTCCAGAGCCAAGTGGCAGGCGACTGCCCTCCTGAATGATGTGAGAGCAGAGCCCGGGCGCAGCAGGTCCCTGGGCTCCAGGATAGGGCTCCAGGTCCCAGGCACGGGGTGTCACTGTTCCCAGGGCCTGAGAGCTCCATCTGGAATTCTGGCAGGGGGTTTGAAAGTCACTCATATCATGCCTAAATATTATTGGAAGAAAACTGAATATGGTCTTAGGGTCAGCAGAATAATGCCTACTCACACCCCATGACGTCTACACCCTACTCCCTGAAACCATGAATATGTTAGTTACATGGCAAAAACAGACGGTTGCCAGTTGGCTGATCTTAAAATAGGAAGATTATCCTGGATTATCTGGTGGGCTTAATGTAATCGCAAGGGTGCTTAAAAGCAGAAGAGGGAGGCAGGGGAGAGAGAGAGAGAGAGAGCCAGAGATATAACAGCTTGTGAAGGACTCAGTTTGACGTTGCTAGAGAGATGGGGCCACGAGCCAAGGAAAGTGGGTGGCCTCTAGGAGCTGGAACACACTGCTGCTGACACTTCAGTGAGACCCACGCCAGATTCTGACCTCCAGAACTGTGAAGATTGTGTAGTTTTAGTCCACTAAATTTAAGGTAATTTTTTATAGCAGGAATAAGAAATTAAAACAGTATTCATGACCAAATTCTAAAAATAAAAACTTTTCTGCCGGGTGTGGTGGCGCACGCTTGTAATCCCAGTACTTGGGAGGCTGAGACCGGAGGATCCGGGTTCGCGGCCAGCCTCAGCTACTTAGTGAGGCCCTCCGCAACTTCGTGAGACCCAGTTTCAAAATAAAGGATAAAAAATAGGGCCGGGGGTGTAGCTCGGAGGTAGAACACCCTGGGTTCAATCCCCGGTACCACCAAAATAAATAAATAAATATAAAAAAATAAAAACTTTTCTTTAGGAAAGTAGAACTTGAGAGTCTGGGAGACTTCTTTGTATTGCAAGGCCCTGAAAGCCATCACCAATATTTTCCTCGAGGAGACAAAGAAGATAAAGAAGAGTCTATATCTGATGAGAACAGGCTCCTTTATTAGGCCAAGTTTTTTGTTTGTTTGTTTTGTGTGTGCGTGTGTGTGTGTGTGTGTGTGTGTGTGGTGCTGGGGATTGAACCCAGGGGCATTCTACCTCCTAGCTATACCCCCAGCCCTTTTTAATTTTTGTTTGTAAACAGAACAGTGTCTCACTAGGTTGCTGAGAGTCTTGCTTTGTTGCTGAGGTTGGCCTTGGACCTGCTATCCTCCTGTCTTAGTCTCCCAAGTACTGGGATTACAGCGTGCACCACCACGCCTGGCTAGGTCAAGACTTTAATACAGTTAAAATAGGATGGTGGTAAGATCCAGAATCCATATTTTATTTTATTTATTTATTTATTTTTGCGGTACCGGGGATTGAACCCAGGGGCGTTTTACCTCCGAGCTACACCCCTGGCCCTGTTTTTTATACTTTATTTTTTATTTTATTTTATTTTTTTTGCGGTACCGGGGATTGAACGCAGGGACGTTCTACCTCCGCGCTACGCCCCCGGCCCTATTTTTTATACTTTATTTTTGAAACCAGGTCTCACGAAGTTGCGGAGGGCCTCACTAAGTAGAGAGAGAGAGAGAGAGACAGGGAGAAAGAGAGAGAGAGCGTTCGCGTGAGCTGAGGCTGGCCGCGAACCTGGATCCTCTGGTCTCCACCTCCCAAAGTACTGGGATTACAAGAGTGCACCACCACGCCCGGCCTTTATACTTTATTTTGAAACTGGGTCTCACGAAGTTGAGGAGGGCCTCACTAAGTAGCTGAGGCTGGCTGAGAACCTGGATCCTCCAGTCTCAGCCTCCCAAGTACTGGGATTACAAGCGTGTGCCACCATGCCCGGCTTCAGAATCCATATTTTAAACATCTCCCTAGGTGTCTCTAGTATGCAGCCAGATTTGCAAACCACTGGTCTAAAATTTCAAATCTAACCCACATAATTATGAGGTGGCTACGTATCTGGAGAATGAGGACTAGCAGCTTATGATTAACCTAGAGGACATAACACATGGGGTGACTGCAGAGACTGGACCTGGTGACATAATACTTCATGTATGACCTGCATGATGGAATGGTGAGCATGCGCTCGTTAAATGTGAATGCCACACCAAGATGGAAAACAAGCAGAGGAGGGCATTTTAATTAATTAATGGCAGTTAGGACAGAGGGCTGATTGATTCAAGGGACAGGAGGCAGCTGTCTGAGGAAAGGCCAGAGAAGCTGCTGGGAACTGGATGCAGCTCAGTGAAGGCAAATGCAGAATAATGTACTTTCTAGAAAACGGAAGGAAACAGCACAATAACAGGCAAGGTGGGGGAAGACTTTGCAAAATTAGAAAAAGTTCCAGAGACAAGGCCAATGGCAGCATAGGACTGGTGCTGGGGTTCCAAGGGTGCAGCAAGGCCACTTAGCCTAGGTGTCACATTCACAAAGGCCCTGAAATTTAGACTTCTGACATCTTTTGGTATATGATAAGATGTCCGTTTGTTATGGTAAACATGCAAAGTATTCCAGGTATATCACAGCATTATAATTCCATTTTTGTAACTTTTCCTTTTTTAATGTATTGGGAGCATCAAAAATATAAGGCTAGATATCGTAGTTGCAAGAGTCAATGGTGAGCTGAGTGTGGTGGCGCATGCTTGCAATCCCAGTACTTGGGAGGCTGAGACAGGAAGATCACAGGTTCAAGGCCAGCCTCAGCAATTTAGCAAGTCCCTCCCTCAGCAACTTGGTGAGACCCTTTTTCAAAATGAAAAGTTCTAGGGGTGCAGCTTGGAGGTCAAATGCCACTGGGTTCAGTTCCAAGTACCAAAAACAAACAAGAGTCAATGTTGGATCACAAGATCCAGTTGGTCCTGCAGTTTAAGAAGTCAGCCTAAGTGTAGAGCCACAAGAGCCTTTTGAAAGGGTACCTGAGGAACAGGGAGGGTCTCTAGAGAGCAGGGCTGGTGAATTGGAATCCAGAGAGAAAAAGAGATTAACTTTGTTTTTTTTTTTCTTGAGTAGTGTATTAATAGATACTTTTTCTACTCCTCCCCCAGTTGTACATGCACTTAATCTACTATCAAGCAGTTCTATATGGTTTATTATACAAAAGAGCATCCTGTAGCCCCCTCCTCACCATTGTTCCTACACTTAGCCCCTTCTATGTGATTATTTTGTTTTTTATCTTCAGGTCTCTAAATTAACATGCTTGAAACACTCTATTCATAAGGGGGCTTCAAGATGGCAGATAGGAGAGATGCCAGTCCTGGGAGCTCCGTACGTAAATCAATCTAAAGAAGTTTCCTCTAGTCTTTCTGAGGTAAGAGAGCCAAGACAGAAACAACTAACAAATACAGAATTATTAAAGAGCCCAAGCTAACAGTGTTTCGTCCCTGGAAACTCCTTTGGATAAACCGAGCAGCCAATAACAACGGGCGGGCCCTGCGGGGGTCGCCCTCAGAGCACGCTGCGCATAGAGATCTCTCTCTCAGGCAAAATACTGGAGACACGGCCTCTGCAGAAGGCAGGGGCTGCTGTCGCCACCAGCTCCGCGCTGCACTCACACCCCCAGACAGGCGCTCACGCTGACCCAGAGCACAAGTCCTGTCCCCAGACCCACGATCTCTACCTCCACCGCCACACAGCAGCAAAGGTGGGGCCTCAGGCCTCAAGCTAGTGCGCTCCCCACGCCCCTTTCCCTGCAGAGACAGCGCTGGCAGGGCCGGCAAAGGTTGCGTGGACTTTAGACACGACCCAGCTCCCCCCGCCCCACTGACCCAACACCCGTGGAAGCTGCACAGGCTGCCGCACTTCCCAGTCCAGAGCTACTGTTCCCAAGGCTGAGTGGGAAGAACTTTAGACCTCGCCGGCAGCACAGTTTAGCTCCTGCTGCAGAATTAGCATCAGCGGGACCAGTGCAAGCCGAGGATCGCCTCGGAGAGCCAGCGTGGGCCGCAGGGGCAGTCCCGGAGGACTGCTGTTACAGGCCTGGGCGGAGGGCCTCAGGCCAGCACAGTTCACTTGTCCGCTGGGAGCCGGCTTCAGAGGGCCAGCTGACGCAGGCAAGCATTTCCATCATCACCATGCAGACTCAGAGGCAGTAAGACCCACGAAGGGGGAATTGCTCCTAGAGCTAGGGCGGGTAGCAGCGGCCGTGGCACCCCCTCCAGCCACCAGCAAAGCTGAGGGGACCAGCCCCTGCCGACCAGACTGCAAACTGCTGGCGGGAGCTGGCGCTGGCAGGCACCCCCTCTGGCACAGCCTAGCCACAGCTTCACAGTCAGTGTCAATGGACTGGCTTAGGCTAGGCCTCCCAGAGCTAGCGTGGGGAGCATCAGGGCAGCGACCAGGTCCTGCTGAGGGTCAACCCCAAAATGCCCCCCAGCAGCTAGCTCAGGCAGGATTTCCCACCAACACGGCCCAGCCCCCTGAATGAAACTGGTTCCAGCAGCCCTGCAGGCCTTGAAATGAATGCAACAGGGCGTGGCCCAGTTTCCTTGAGGAGCCAACAACAGCAGCAGCTACTGCCCAGACCCCAATACCCGTGGTGCCCGCGGGAAAGAAGAGAGCCTTCATGTCTCCACAGAGTGGCCCAGCACCCCCAGTGGGGGCAGCTCCAGTGGCAAGACCCCAGACCTAGGAGCCCAGCAACCAGGAACCACTGGCGAGCCTTCCCAGCAGAACGGCCTAGCTCCCCCTATAGACTCTGTGGCAGCAGCACGGACCCAAACTATAAGGTGCGGCAACCTAGATTGTGGACAGCCTGAGGGTCACTGTACCAAACAGGCCCAACCCTACTAGACAACCAAACCCGGCACCAAAACGGTGCCAGCAGGGTCCACGCAGACGTTGGAGTGCCTTCAGACCCTCTCACTAGTGCCCCCCCCCATCCTGGACACAGAACAGGGGAGAGGAGCCCACTGTAAGCACAGGCCCCAAGGTGCTCTCAGGTCAGCTACCAGGATCACAACGTCTGCAGACAGGGAAGAGGGTGTCTTCCTTCCCCCACCCAATAAACCATCAGCAAAGCTCCCCTTGGAATGGTAGACTCCACATATCCTAAACAGAAACAGAAAGGAGATAAGAAGAAAAGATTCAAATGATCTCAACTTGACCCTCCTGGATTCAGCTTGTTAGAGTAAAGGAAACATAGACTATACCATGCAGAGGCAACAGAAGCCCACAACCATCTAGGGCAGAAGACTCCTTCCTTGAAACGTCACTACTAACAAGACCAAGTCCCCATTCAAAGTGAAAAATTTGTTGTTGTTGTTGTTGATAATGTTGTTGTTTTGGGGGTTTCTTTTGGGTTTTTTTGTTGTTTTTATTTTTCCGTATCATAATTGTAGTTATAGTTTGGCTGTTACTCTTGTTTTGTTTTGCTTGTTTTCCTCTTTCTTTTGTTTTCTTTGTCTTCTTTCTCTGTTTCTTTTATTTTCATTTTGTTTGGTTTGGTTTTTGGTTTTTGTAGATCTGTCTTTTTGTTTTGTTTGGCATTTCATCTCTTTAATTTTGCTTTTCCTTCATGTGTCTAATGTATGTGTTAGTCAGCAGTCTTGTTCATTTTTTTCTTTCCTCTTTTTTACCCTTTCCTTTTCTTCTTCTCTTTGAGTGTTTGTTTTATTTTTGATGCCATAATAGTAATTTTTCCTTTCCCCTTATGATTTTTCAGTATTTGGACTGTTGCTGTTCCTCTAGCATCTTCCTCCCTCTCCTTTTACAAAATGAAGAGTGTCCACCTGGACGTAAACATCCAAACATGGAGTGAGAACTTTGAACTCCAAAGGCAGGACTCTGAGAAATATGTACTCCACTGCCAGTTGCTTCACACACGGAATGGACTGGAAGATAATCCACCAAATCCCACTCACACCCCCAGTATACCATCAGGGAGCATTGGGACAAGAGGCTCAATTCCCCACGAAGTGAAAGGAAATCCGAATAAGGGGGAATTTCTAGACAGCGCTCGCAGCATCAACAAAACAGTCAAATTGAGGATGAACTATCTTCCTGAATAGACAACAATTCCTGCCCAGTGCATACGGTAGTCCAGAAGAGGTAAACAGGCAAAGAGGACATGACAAATATCAGACGTGCCAGGTTTTACACCACTTAAAGAGGTAGTAAGGGCTGAGTTTATAAGCAGATGCTCAGAGACTAATTCATACCCCATGTTGGGACTCACATAAAAAGATAACTACTACATAGAATATACTAGCTAAAAGAGAAAGCAGGAACTACCAAAACACAACTGCAAAACTAAGAACCCTGAAAATATAGGAAAAAAGCCCACCAAGGCTACAACAAACCCTCACAACCCATAACAATGGAAGTCACTGATACAGAGGTGCAGAAGATGCCAGATGAAGAGTTCAGAATTTTGATTTTTCAATATGATCAAAGATTTTTTTTGGCGGTACTGGGGATTGAACCCAGGGGCATTCTACCTCCAGGCTACACCTCCAGCCCTATTTTTTAATTTTTAATTTTGAAACAGGGACTCACTAAGTTGTGGAGGGCCTCACTAAGTAGCTGAGGCTGGCCGCGAACCTGCGATCTTCCTGTCTCAGTCTCCCAATGAGCACAGATTTTAAGAATGATCTTAAGAGAGAATATTTAGATATGAAAAGCCATGTCAATAAAAACATAACAGAAATCCTGAATGAGCTGAAAGAATCAATAAACAATTCAATTGAAGCTACCACCAACAGAATAGACCACCTGGAAAACAATACAACAGCAGGACCAGAACATTCAAGAAACATAAGGTAATATCAAACGCCCGAACTGAAGAGTAATTGCCATTGAAGAAGGTACAGAGGCACAAAGCAAGTGAATTAAGAATCTCTTCAGAGAAATAATATCAGAAAACTTCCTAAACTTGGATAATGATATGGACACCTATGAACAGAAGACATTCAGAACCAATTAGACAATTATCAAAAAAGATCATCTCCATGCCACGTTATAATCAAAATGTGTAACAGAGGCTAAGGAGAGACCCCTAAATGCATCAAGAACAAAAGTCCAGGTACCACTCAGAGGTAAAACAATAAAAATTACTCCAAATTTCTCAACCCAAATTCTGAAAGCCAGGAGAGCATGGAGTGATACATCTCAAGCTCTTAGAGATAACAACTTCCAACCAAGATTGCTATATCCAGCAAAACTATCCTTCAAAATTGGAGAAATAAAAACATTCCAAGATAGTAGAAGCTAAAAGAATTCATGTTGACCAATCTGGTACTCAAGAAAACACTAACAGAAATGAATCACAAAGAAAAAATGAAAAATAAACAGTGGAACCAGAGAAGGGATGAATACCATCAGATAACAAATAAGCAAAGGAGAATATTGTTTCAAACAGAAAACATAACTTAAAATGACAGGAAAGAAAAGTCATCTCTCTATAATAACACTGAATGTCAATCCCTAATTAAAAGACATAGACTGACAAATTGGATTAAAACTCATAATCCAACTATATGCTGACTGCAAGAAATATACCTTATAGGCAGAGATATTCACAAACTGAAGGTGAAAGAATGGAAAAAGATAGTACATGCAGATGGAGAAGGTTTAAGGATGGAAAAACATATTCCCTGCAAATGGAGGCTGAAAGCAAGCAGGGTTAGCTACCCTCATATTTGACAAAACAGACTTTAAGCCAAAATTTGTCAGAAGAGACAAAGAGGGTCACTTCTTACTGAAAAAAGGATCTATCCAAAATGAAGGCATAACCATAGTAAATATTTACGCTCCTAATATTGGTGCGCCTACCTATGTAAAACAAACACTTCATAAAAAAGAAAAACTGTTCACTGATTTTTCAATTTTAGCCATTATCTGATTTTTTGCCAGCATAGAAGTTCAAGATTTGGTGTATTTATTCCCATTGCCAGGCTACATATTCATCATTCCCCTCCCCTCATTCCTCCATTGTGGCTGTTGTAATGTTGGTTAGGTGAATGTTCACCGTTTATGTTATTGTGACTATAAAACCCTAGTCATAGCTGAGCCATCTAATAAATTATGGTAACTTTTCTTGCACACCTTTTTTTTTCTTGTCCCTGGAGCTAATAACTGTTTTGGTTTTTGTTTGTTTGTTTATTTCATTTTCTGTGTATTTGTTTGCCATTTGTCCTTGTTCTCCAGATATTCAGAACCTTCAGGTATTTTTAAAAATTTAACCAATCCCTGAAAAAAAACTCTCCTGGAGATTTCAACATGCCCCATCCCACACTTGAGACACTTAATTCATCTTGGGATCTCCCTTCCCTGTCATCAAGGGTTCTCCTGCCTTCCTTCCAGTTAAATGCTT
Organism: Glis glis; assembly: GCA_004027185.1. NCBI lineage: Eukaryota > Metazoa > Chordata > Mammalia > Rodentia > Gliridae > Glis > Glis glis. The sequence continues at coordinate 11,064 of PVJS01012482.1, forward strand.
GTGTCCTTTCTTTTAGTTTGCTCATTGTTATGACATATGTTTGGAGCATTTCCTGAGGCAGGGGCGTGAGATACAAATTTTTACAACCTTGCATGTCTGAAAAATCTTTTTAATCTTCTGTGAGACTTGATGGATTGTTTGGGCTAGGTATAGAATTCTAGATTGGAAATAATTTCCCTTGAGAATTTAGAAGACCATTGCTGTCTGGCCTTAGGGATGCTAGTGAGAAGTCTGAAGCCATTCTGACTCGCCACCCTTTGAACAGTGCCCATTTTCTCCTCCTCGTTGGAAGCTTGTAGCATCTTTTCTTTGTTCTCAATGTTCTGAGACGTCCCATGGATGTGCAACAGTGCAAGTCTCTTCTCCATCCAAATTGTGGACATTTGGTAGCCCTTTCATTTCAGAAATTCATGCTTGGCAGTTGTGGGGAATGTCTCGGATTATTTCTTTAATGATTTCCCCTCCTCTGGTTTCTCTGTTCTCTATTTTTGGAACTCCTCTTTCCATTTATTAAACCTTTTATTTTGGTCTCTTAATTTTCTTATCTTTCCTTGTATTCATCCATCTTTTCTCTTTTTCTTGAATTATAGAGATATTTGCTCTTCTTTTTTTCTTAGGTCTTTTACTGAATTTTTGTTTTATTATCATATTTCTAATTTCCAACAGTTCTTATTTGTTTCCTGAATGTTCCCTTTTCATACATCATCTTCTTATTTGGTGGTTGTCACTACTATAATCCAAAAGACCTAACCACACAACTTAGAGGAAGGAAGATTTATTTGCTCACAATTCTTTGGAGATCTGGAGGTTCACGTGAGGCTGGGGCCTAACTCTAAAGGCATGGTGGTGGGAAGTGAAGAGAAAGGGAGCAGAGCACAAGAGTTTTGCCCTTTACATCATGGAGGCTGGAAGCAGAGAGCAAATAAACAAGGAGATTCAAAGACAAAAGCACAATCCCTAAAGCCACACCCCTAGGGACCCACCTTTTCCAGCCACACCCCACCAGCCTAGGTTTCCACCCAGATAAATCTATTACAATGAATTCATCTACTGATGAGATTACAATCCTCATGACTCAATTAAATCAACTCTGAACACCAATAAATGATATCTTCAGGGGACATTCTATATCTAAGTATAATATTTCACCCTGGGCCCCTGAAGAGCTCATGCCCATTTCAGAATGAAAAATGCATTTAGTTCATCTCCAAGAGTTTCCAGATTTTTAATAGTTCCAACATCACTCAAAAGTCTCAAAGTCCAATGTCTCCTTTGAGACTCAAGGTAAACTCTTGGCTGTGAGCCCCTGTAAAAACAAAAAGCAAGTGCCGGGCGTGGTGGCGCACGCTTGTAATCCCAGTACTTTGGGAGGCGGAGACCGGAGGATCCGGGTTCGCGGCCAGCCTCAGCGCGCATGCGCGCGCGCACGATCTTTCTCTCTCTCTCTCTCTCTCTCTCTCTCTCTCTCTCTCCCTAGTGAGGCCCTCCGCAACTTCGTGAGACCCAGTTTCAAAAATAAAGCAAAAAAAAAAAAATAGGGCCGGGGGTGTAGCGCGGAGGTAGAACGCCCCTGAGTTCAATCCCCGGTACCGCAAAAAAAAAAAAAAAAAAAGCAAGTTACATACATCCAATGTACAATGGTACAGAGTAAAAATTTCCATTTCAAAAGGGAGAAATAGGACCATAGAAAGAAGGAATGGGACTATTACAATATTGAAGTCCAGCAAGGCAAGCATTTAATTCTGCAGCTCCATTTCTGTCATCCAGGGCACATGGTGGTGTGAAGCAATCTCCAAGGGGCCTTGGCAGCCCTGCCCCTGTGGCCTGGTTGATTGCAACGGGCAGTGTACTTGTTCTTCCAGCCTGGCCCCATGGCTCACAGCTTGTAGCCTTTCCTCATGGTTGTTCCATATTTCTGCCATTTCTAAATCACGGATTTTTTCTTGCAACCTTGGCTTCACCCTCACAGTTTCACAAATTGTCCCATTTGGGCCTGCTTGCAGGGATTATGATCCTGCCACATATTGCCTGGCTTTCCAGGCCTTCCGTTGAAATCTGGGGGGAAGACTCCATGAACACTTTTTTCCAGTAAAGCCACCAAATCAACCACCTCCAAGAAAGGTAGTCATGCCTTCTTTAATCATTGCTGCTGGCCCACCTCCACCTTGACCATGGCTGAGTTGGTCCCCATCATGGGCAGTTATGGGCCTGCCCCCATCAAGGCTACAGGGAAGGGGTCTGAGTGCCTTTCTTCAAAATCACAGTCCTTGCTTCCATGGTTACAAACTTCCCTGACCTCATTCTTTGTTATGAAAATCTTCAACTGCCCTGACTGCATTCCTTTCTTTGTTTCTAATCAAAGCATTGGACCTCTCTTCAGTCATCTTACTTTCTTTCACAGCACCATCTTTCTAGTCCCCAGCTTTACGCATGCCTTTCTAGCCAAGCTGCAAATCGAGAAAGTCTCCTGCTTTGCCTTCTGCTCCCAAAATTTGGTGTACGTTTCACTGAACACAGGTTTGGATACTTTGCTGTTTTGAGATTTCCTCTGCAAGCATAATAAGTCCATTCCTTTATTTATTTATTTATTTATTTATTTTGGTGGTACTGGGGATTGAACTCAGGGGGATTCTACCTCCTACCTCCAAGTAACATCCCCATCCCTTTTTATTTTATTATTTGGAAACAGGGTCTCACTAAGTCACTTACAGCCTCACTAAATTGCTAAGGCTAGCCATGAACCTGCAACCCTCCTGCCTCAGCCTCCCAAGTACTGGGATTACAAGTGTGCACCACCATGCTGGGCTTAGTCCATCATCTGTGTGTGTGTGTGTGTGTGTGTGTGTGTGTGTGTGGTGTGTGTGTGTGTGTGTGTGTGTTACTGGGGATTGAAAACAGGGGCATTCTACCTCTGAGCTACATCCCCGGTCCTATTTTTTATTCTTTATTTTGAAATAGGGCTCACTAAGTTGCGGAGGGCCTAAGTAGCTGAGGCTGGCCATGAACCTGCAATCCTCCTATTTCAGCCTCCCAAGTACTGGGATTACAAGCATCCACCGTCATGCCTGGCTTAAGTTCATCATCTTTAAATTAGTTCTCACACAAAATTTCAGGACATGGGCAAAATACCAATAAGTTCTTTGCCAGAATGTAACATGTATGGCCTCTATTTCATTTTCCTATGGAGTTCTCTTTGCCCTCCAAAATCTCCTGAGCACAGTTTCTACTGTCTGCCTTTCTAGCCACATTCTGGCCCTTCCAAGTTCCTTTCACAAACCAGTTCCAAAAACTCACAAAACACATGGTCAGACTTAGCAGCAACCCCACTTCTGGTACCAATTTCTGTCTTAGTCAATATTCTCACTGCTATAATCCAAAAGACCTAACCACACAACTTAGAGGAAGAAATATTTATTTGCTCACAGTTTTTTGGAGATCTTTGGATTCAGTCCATTTGAGGCTAAGGTCTAAATCTCAGGGCATGGCGGTGGGCAGTGGAGAGAAAGGGAGCAGAGCAAAAGGGTTTTGCTCCTTACATCATGGAGGCCAGAAGGAGAGAGCAAGCAAGCAAGAGGACTCAAAGACAAAAGCACAATCCCTAAGGCCACACCCCCAGGGACCCACTTTTCCAGTCACACCCTGCCTACCTAGGTTTCTACCCAGATAAATCCATTACAATGGGTTAATCTACTGATGAGATTAAAATCCTAATAACTCAATTACATCAACTCTGAACACCAATAAATGATCTCTTCAGGGGACATTCTATATCTAACTATAACAGTGGTTATATATCTTAACGCTAAGGATGTTAGAAGGTAATTGACATTTTATTCAACCTATGTCATCTCACTTCCCTTGAAGTTGCTGTTTCCTATTCATTTTGGTCTTTGTATTTCATGCGAGATGCTTTCCACAATGTCTGATAAACATACATTATCTGCTTTTACTTAAGAAATGAGACTAAAAAGCTGAGTGGAAGTTTTCAACCTGTCAGGGCTTGTTGACCGGAGGCTCCACTATGTGCTCTGACTGGGCTGTTTAGCTGGAGGACCCCCACATTAGTGCCTTTATGTTTTTCCTCTTGGGGGAGACCAAATTACTCTGAGAGGAATCTTCCAGGCTCATGCCCAGAGCTTATCATTCTGGTTGCCAGCATGGCAGGAGCCCACTGGGGACAGAGCAGTGGGTTTCAGCACTGGTCCACCTCATCCCTCTGTTTCCAGGACAGCACTCAGACCTCAGCTTTGCCCAGGATCCTCCAGTCTACAGACCTTCTGTTCTGTTCTCTCTGGGGACGGGATGCTGGCCTGACTCTGCAGAGAGGGGAGGAGTCTGGGAGTCTAACTGTTTCCTAAACAGACTTTGAGCCACTCCTGGTTTTAGCATGCCCTGCTCATTTCCAGAGCTGCCTGATGTTGCCAATTCCCGAGCCTTTGGGGATTCTGGCTGGTTTCTTGAGTTTCCTCAGTGCTGACTTAGGACTCAGCTTTCCTGTCTCTGTGATATCATTGACCACATTACTTATTTTCCAGCTTTCAAAATTTTGTTGCTACAGGAAGTTTCAAAAAATTGTTTTCATTATTTCTTCCCTTTTCTCAGAAGAGTAGGAAAAGGTGGTGTGTGTGTGTGTGTGTGTGTGTGTGTGTGTGTGTGTCTATTCTATCCTTCATCTTTACCTGGAAGTTAGGAGACTAACTTTTCATTTTGTATCTTTTTCTATTGTTTCAATTTTTAAGCAATATTTAGTCACTTATTATTAATTATTGTGAATCATTTTACCTTTCAAGTCAAGATAATCTATTGATTTTTTTCCCCAAAGAAGCTGTAAAGTATAGCAAATAATAACCATGAAATAATGATCAGACTTTAGGCTTCAGGTGCCTCCCAAATACAGATCTCAGCAGCAACTACATGTATGTGCATGTGTATTTACAAAGAGAACAGCTGAGCCTACCTGGTAATATGCCCACAAATGATGACACCAGACCAATAAAAAACAATACACCCATAAGCATGAAGCGAAGTAGGTCACAGTGAATCATCACTGGTGGTGTGAAATTTCTCTCATCATTGTTACCTCAGCCCAGCGAAGAATGTTAGTGGAGATCTCTGAAGCAGTGATCTCAAGATTTTTCGATTGTCTACCCTTACAAGAAAAACATTTTTAACACATCTTTGAATATATAGGTTTATTTGAAAAATACACGTCATATCAATAATGATACAGTATAATACATATAAGTAGAAAAATTTTAAAGGATGCAATAGAAAATAAAATTAGTTCTGACATTTTCCTTCAGTGCCCCAGTGGATATTCTTACATACCATAGAATTCTCCGGCAGGATGAGTCTCAGAACACCCAATGATTTTTTTCAAAAGATTCCTACTCAGACGATTCCTGGTCATTCTGAATCAGAATTTCTGCGGTTGGGGTCCTGGCTAAGAGATTCTGGAAAAAGTTTCTTCTCATTCCCATGTGCAGCTCTGGTTGAGAAATACAGCTCTAAAAATGTAAGAACTAGTACCCTTAAAAACCACAAATGGAGCCAGGTGTGATGGTGCATGCTTGTAATCCCAGTATTTGGGAAGCTGAGTCAAGAGGATCACAGGCTAGAGGCCAGCAAGAATTTTACTCAGTAATTTAGTGAGAGCCTTAGCAACTTAGACACTTTTTCAAAACAAAAGATAGAAAAAGGGCTTGGGGTGTAGCTTGGCGGTAGATGCCACTGTGTTTAATCCCCTGTAAAACACACACACACACACACACACACACACACACACACACACACAATACTGCAAATGGTAGAGCAGGAAATTAACAATGGGAACTTTATAGTTCAATTAACTATCTGAGTCATCGCGTGCCTCAAAAAGCTTTGTCTCCTTGGCCCCCCAACTCTATATTTTTTCTCCCTCTGTCCTTTCCCCTCACTTTTTAATATAACTATTATAAGTAATAGAAATTCAGTACAGAAAATACACATAAGCAAAAAGAAAAAAATAAAAACTCATCTGTAATCCTATCATTCCAATTAAAATTTTTATTTATAGCCTTCCAGATATTTATGCAAACATATTTTAAAAGGGGAAACATTGTACATGCTGTTTTTACCCTCAGTTTTTTCACTTGGTAATTATATTCTTTTCCACGACAGTAAGAATGAAAATTCTGACAGAGTTAGGAACAGTGCTGTGAGGGCTGATGAGCAAGCAAGGGCAGCTGGTGAGTTAGACTCCACTTGAGTCCAGCCAAACTTCTGACCCTCTCACTATTGTCCTCTTCCTTCCTTCTGATCCGCCATTACTTTGTGCCTTTCCCTCTGCTTACTTTCTTTTTTTTTAACACGCTTTTATTGGTGCATTGTAACCATATGTCATATTGAGGTATAATGTGATAGAGACATATGTGCACAGAGCACCCGGCCTGTCTCCCTCTGTTTATTTTCTACATGCTCTTTCTCTTTCTCTTTTCCTTCACCTTCCACCCTCATTTCTCTCCACCAATGTAACAAAGGCCTTCAAGACAAGAGTTAATATTTGAAAGAATTACACTTCCTGCTTTTTTGCTCAGGGATGCATAACCAGGGAGCTGGAGATAGCCACACCCTCTTCTGCACTGAGATTTTCTGAGCAAGCCCAGGCAAGAGGCCTCTGTTCTTGATGACTATCTGTTATTTCCACTTGGGAGCTCAAATTAAAGTTGCTTATTTGCGTTAGAAGCAAGGTGTGGCCAGAGACAGCCAGGGTACTCAGGCCATCAGAGAAGAGCCATTTCAGGGAAATTGCATTTCTGGAATTGAAAGCAAGTGAGACAGGACTGCGGTTGATACAAGGTGAGGGCTGAGGAGGAGGTAGGCGTGAAAATCCAGAACGAACCATCTGCAGCGAGTCCACCTGGAGAGTAATCAGCTTCCCCACTGCTGTTATAAAACCAGTTCCTCTTGCTGTGGGTAGCAAGAATCTTCTGAAAGCTAGTTACCTCCTCGACCTGCTGACAAAGAACTTTCTATTTGTATTTACGAATTCATTGGTAGAGAGGGAAGTTTCTGAACTTTGAAACTTCATTGGGTTAGCACAAAAGAAAATGAGCACTCTCCACCGCACTGGAGCCAAATTGTGTTTTCTAGAGACTGTGTAAAATAATTGTTTCCATTAAATGCAAATCATTGCCCCCAAACCAATGGTGTTCTTGGGGATGAAGTTGTCATTGGCTTTATTGAGTAGGAGAGGCTACATTAGCCAACTCTCTAATGGCATTCTGCTGTCGAAGGTTCTAGAAATTAGTAGAAAGTGACTCATTCTCTGCCTCCAACCCCAACATGTCTCCTGAAGAAGCAGCAGCTTATTTGTTATCAGTTGGAGAGGGGGTGTAAGCACCTGGGCTATGCAGATGCTTCAAGGGGACAGAAATTAAGTGTTTCAACAGAGGTATTAGTCACAGTGGGTGGGACACTCCCCATCATCTTGCAGAAGCAGGAGCCAGAGAAGCTGATGATAGCTGAGGAGAGGTGAAGGTCCCACACACAACCTCTTCTTTCTTTTCCCAGCAGTAGCTACTTAAAAAGCAGTGTTTAGCATGTGAACAAGGTCAAAAGGAGGTGAAAAATAAGAGGAAAATATCTTGATATAAATATGTTCAAAAAGGACCTCTTTATCTCTGGCCTCTGGCAGAGTTTGAACTTTAAAAAATTAGAAATGTTTTGTTTGGGAAAGACTGGAACATTCTTTCCTCCCCCAGGGAAACTAATCCCTACTTGTAGTAGCACCTAAAGTTCCAGCATTAGTATCTTACTCCTTTGTATATTGCAGGGCACATGGTATTTAAGAGGCCTACATCAAAAGGGAAATACTTATGAGGCTGGCCAATGATTTTCACTAGCATCAGAATCCTTGAGATGACTTTCAAATATACACTCCTGGGGTGCGCACACACACTCCATCCCCCTCACCCTTACTACAACCATGACCTTTAGCCAATAGGTGAGTTCTCCATTTCTCTGACTTCTGCCAGGACTTTGGTGTACTTCTAGTTAAGAGTGAAAGCAATGGGAAACTAGAAACAGTTGTGTGTGTGCCTCGCACATGCTAGGCAAGCCCTCTACTACTAAGCCACATTCCCAGCCCCACAATAGTTGTTTTTTGAAGTGTTTAATATTTCAGAAGGGAGTCTATATAGGAGTCAAGACTCTTATTTTCCTCCCCCAAATCCTTGGTCCCCTCCTATATCCTCCCTCTCTTTACTCTGTACTTCCTCTACTACTATTTTCCCTTCCTTCTTCTCCTCCCTCTCCTCCATTTCTTTTCTTTCTTTTTCCTTTTTTGGGGTGTGTGTGTGGTACTTTTTGTTTGTTTGTTTTGTTTTGAAGCAGGATCTCTCTAGGTTACTGAGAGTCTTGCAATGTTGCTGAGGCTGGCCTCGAACCTGTGATCCTCCTGTTTCAGCCTCCCAAGTACTAGAATTGCAGGCATGTGCCACAGTGACTAGCTCTTCTCCTCCCTTTCAAGAGGCAAGCATATTAAGGATGCAATTTGTATTTGTGTTATATTTACTTAATCATGTTGCACTTCCTTTATATAACATAGGTTTAATATTTTCCTTGAGGAGGTATTTATTGCAGTGTGTTGGCTTTTTTTACTCAATGGACCAGGGGCTATGATAAGGAAAAAAATAGGCCTTTTGTCTCATGACATTAAGAGTAAAGGGATCACTTATCAGGTGCAGGGGGCCATAGGGCCACCCAGAAAGTGTCAGAGGGCAGTAAGAAGTGAGTTTGGGGTTTCAAAAAACAAGACCAAGGGAGGACAAGGTTTCCATACCTCACAGTTTTGCACAAGAACAACCTAAAAGTCAGTCCTGACCAGTCTTCCCTTCTCAACAACCTACCACGGGAGGCAGCAGTCAAGGGTTTTGCAGGTTGCTGTCTAGTTGTGCCCTGCCTAGGATTTCCTTGCATGGCGATGGTACATGGAGCCCAGAGCTATTCTATAGAGTTGGGACTACACACACTGTGCCCTCCTACCTATAGTCCTCTTTCTCTCCACCTTAAGACATATAGATGAAATAAATGAAAATTAACATCAAGGACCCCACAAAGCATAAAAAAGCTACAATGCAGCCATGAAAGCAGAGTGTGTGGACAGAAGGGGGAGGCCGTTCCAGAGTCTCTAGTTATTTAAAAGTACTTTGAAGAACTAAGTTACTTCTACTTTCAAACCTCAGCTGGCCAAGCCCTCTTCTTCCCTCTGTGGAGATGCCTCCATGAGTGAGCCCACAGCTGCCTGGCCTCCCAGCTCTGTTCAGCTGCTCGGGGCCCCATGCTATGGAGAAGGGGCAGTGTAGAATGAGCACACTGCTGGGTCACTTATGTCCCTGAGCAACCAGGTGCTGGTCGGCTGGCCCTAGACCATGTCCAGAGAGCAGCATGTGACAGAGCCGCAGCCTCCGGCCACTGTGTCAGCTGCCTGTAGTTCCTCCTTTCTAAACCTCCAGACAATAACTGTCAGAGGTCCCACTGCCTACAGATTCTGATGCCAAGATTAGCTGTAGTCAAAAGAAAATTCTCCATTCTCAAAATAAAGTGGCCAAAATGTTTTCTTTTTTCTAGTAGGAACTTTACTTTCTTTGACAAAGAATATTTAATACAGCTTCACAATGTTCATTTTTGTTCTGTGTAGTTGTGGTTAATAGCAAAATTGAGCTACCCAAGGACTGGACAAGGAACTTAATGATAAAGGAAGGAACTAATCAGGAACTTGAAAGCAGAGGGCCCAAAACAGAAATGTTCTGTATTCGAGTATTTTTTTTTCTTTCTCTCTCTCTCTAACAGTGCTGGGGATGGAACCCAGGGCCTATGCATGCTAAGCACAGGCTCTACCACTGAGCTACACCCCTAGCCCCTTCTCTCATTTATAAGATACTTTCTAAAAAAAAAAAATAGGAACAATGAAATCCACAAATCGTGTAGCTCCCAACTTTCATAAGAATTTTGTATTCCCTGTCCCACTCTTGCCACACATAGAATTTAATGAGGAATTAAACTGGATATAGACATCTTTTAAAGCACGTAGCCATATGTTCTGCTGTCACTTCTCAAAGATAGGAAAAGTTCCTTTTTGTCTAGATGGCAGGTAACTACCCTTGTAGCTCTCTCCTATAAGTTAATGTTTAGAGAGAAATTTCAAAACAGTAGAGGAAAAGATGAATATTTCAATATGTAATATTGAGACAATCAGTTAAAGCAAAGATTTTAGTGTAAATAGAAAGTATAAAAGTACGACAAGAAAAAATGGGTTACATTTTTTGATAATTCTTTGAGTAAGGAAGACCTTTCTAAGTATTACACAAATCCAAGAATCCATACAAGAAAACTTTGATAGATTCAACCATATAATTTTTTAGACTGCATGGGAAAAACCATCAGAAAAAGAAAAATGACAAAATAGGGGGAAATGCCTGTAACTCTTATCACAAAAGGATAATTTCCTTCAGATAAAAAGAACTCCTAAAATTTAATAAGAAAAAGACCAAATACCCAATAGAAAAAATGGAAAAAGATACAAGCAGATAGTTTACACAAAGGAAATAAAAATGGCTCATAAACATAATGCTCAACCTCACTCATAATAAAAAGAAAAGGAAATTTAAATTACAGTGATACATCATTTTGCCTCTCAGATTAACAAGAGCAAAAAGTCTGATAACATGCTTCGTGGGTGAGGCTGAGAGAAAACAAACATCTTGCCCATTGCTAGTGAGAAATTAGTACAATCTAGACAGAAGGCAATTTAAACATCTTTTATCTTTTGAATGCACATAACCTTGACCAGCAATCTACTTGTAGGATTTTATCCCACAAATGTACTCACATATATGCAAAAGGAAGTACGGACAAAGTCATTTGCAACAGCTTTGCTTATTTGTACATGGATTACTATGCAGCTATAAAAAAGAACACCTATGCAATGTTGTGGGACAGTCTCCACAATATTGTGTTACATGTACAAATGCCAAGTTAGAGAAATATTTCTGTGTACATATGCACATGTGAAGATATTCTAAATATTTATTTATTTGTTTTTATCCCTTTGTACCTTCTGCATTTTGAACCACATAGATGTAGTACCTCCTCAAAAATAAGATAGGATATTATAATGAAGAATAAATAAAGAGACAATAATGCATGAGCTTGAGTGAGCTTTTAAAAGGATGACAAGAGGGTTGGGGATGTAGCTCAGTGGTAGAATGCTTGCCTAGCATGCATGAGGTCCTGGGATCAATCTCCAGTACTACAAAACTAAATACCTAAATGGATACAAATAGTGGTGAATTTTATGTTGTGTAAATTTCATCTCAATTTTACAACAAAAAGGAGGAGCAGGATTCCACTAGGAAACTAACCATCAAGCCTGTTCTTTCTCCAGTGCACCTGAGATGTGCTAAAAAGGGTTGAACAACCTACTCCCCATTCCCTTTTGTTACAAAAGCACTGATTTGTATCATTGCCAATTTCTGTGGTAAATATTTCCACCCCTGAACATGGCATTGGGAAGAGATGCTTACAGGTGGCTCCTGTGAGCTGGTACAAGGCACTGAGCATACCACAGGCAGCTACCCAATTACTGAAGACAGAACCTTGGGAAACATCCTCGATTTGCAAGACCTTTCCTGTCTCTTTTCCTTTCTACCACTTGTCTCCTCAGCAGCCATTCCACTCTTTCCCCATTGGGTAGGGCCTTGTAGTTTAGGAATGGTTCTTATCCCCTATCATCATTCTTAACTGGTCTAACCCAATTTATATGGTGACACCCATTAGTATGCAAAGATATTTATCCTTTGGGACAGCCAGGGATTGCTGAGCCATATGGAGTCCTAGGGTGCTTGCTTTGAGCCATTCCAGTCTGTACAAGCATTATTATTTGTCAAAAAGGTAGGGCAGTCCTAGCCCAAGAGAATCATAGCCATCCATCCCTCTCACTAGTGACTGACTCAGCCCCTCAACACTAAGTCTATGAGTCACAGATATTAGCCCAAATATGGACTTATGACCCCATTCAGGCCAATGAGATGCACAAAGATATTTGCTGGAGGCATTTGAAAAGTTTCCCAGTCACAGGAGGAGATGGGTTTTCTCCTCATGTGGGAGATGAGGCACAGAAACCACTGTAGCCATTTGTCAAACAGCCTGAGCCTGAGTCCCTCAGAGGAAGGAGGGCATGTTGATGGCCAAAGCACTCAGCCTATTTCTGTAAGCCAATGCACTTCCTTATTGCTTAAGGTAGTTTAAGATTTTCTATTTCTGCTGTTGAATTTTAAGCAACCTATTTTTAACCCTCTTATGTTGGTTTGTTTTATATGTCAACATGGCTAGGCTATAGTGCCCAGTTATTTCATCAAACACTAGCCTAGGTGTTGCTGTGGAGATATGTAGTTGTGATTAACACCTGCTTAAAATGACTTTAAGTAAAGGAGATTATCTTTGTTAATATGAATATTCGGGCTTCATCCAATCAGTTGAAAACCCTCCTGAGCAGAACTGAAGTTTCCCTGAGAAAGAAATAATTCCTCCTTGTAGCATCAGCACTTGCTGACGGCCTGCCACACAGACTTCAGACCTGCCTAGCCAGCCCATGATCCCCTAAGCCAACTCTTGTCTCCCCGCATCCACGTATATATAAATACTGGCTCTGTTTCTCTGGTAGAACCCCAACTGATACATCTCTTTTTTTCCTTTATAATACTTTTCTCAATTTGGGGTCATATACTTTACATTTATTTATATATTTCTCAACATTACCATTAGACTGTAGGCTTTATGTACATATGCAATTCCTAAAGTAGAATTGCTGGTCAAAAGTGATGCACATTTGTAAGATGAAAATTACTGCTACGTTTCCATCTTTAGAGGTTGTACCAATTTATGCTCTTATTAGAATATAGACTTTATGTCCTTTGTATTACTAAGTATTCTAAGCACATAGTAGGTGTTCAATAAATATGAATATGGAATTCTAGGAGAAGGAATATAAATGAAAGCATAAAGACAGGAAAGAATGCTAGATTGGGGAGGTCTTTGTTTGACTGAATTTATTTTAAGTTCCCCTTTCCTCTGCAGACGGCATCAGAATTGGAGGGAATTTACCCATCTAGTATTTATTTAGCAGCAGCAACCGGCCGATTTCTGAGTTTGGGGTCAGACCTGAGTTTGAACACAGCTCTGAAACATTCAAGCTTTGTGACTTTGGGCAGTCTCTGTAATCTTCAGTTTTTACCTCTTTGAAATGAAAGCAATGGCCTCCCAGACCAGTGGGAAGATCAGGAGATAAATTTATCAAGTTCATTTGTAAGTTTAATTGTGCAGCCAGGACATGGGGGTTATCCTAAGGTCTTCACTTCAAGATGGGAATAGGCAGTGATGCTCTAAGAAGCGCTGTCAATGGGAACTGAAGCGTATGAGCGATGTACGGGGACCATGAAGTCATCAGCAGAAACACCAGCCAGACTGAACTTGGCAAAACACCTAAAGGACAATATGACAACCAGGAGACACGGCAGAGGTAAAGCCTAGAAAAAGCAGCGAGAGACAAAGTGAGGCTGTGCCTCTGAAGGTGGTCTCTCATCAGGTCCAAACGCTCAGTCACTTCCGGTCATTCCAATGATGAGAACATACAATCTGGCTGCCAATAATTAATGCCATTCCACTTTTGAATCACATTTCTGGCTCTTTTTGTTCAGCTGCCACACTGGTCCAAACTTTTCTAATAGCCTGTGTTCCTCTCTGGCCTGTCCACAGGGACTCTTCTCTGGTCAGGCCAACCAGGCCAGCTCTCCCAAACTAGCATCCCACTCAAACACCTCTGTTCTCTTTTATTCTAGGGGTTAGGCAGGACAATTTGACCCAGATGGGAGTGGAAATAGCACTCGCAGTTGTGTCTAATTCACAACTCTAATTAAGGGGACTAAAGAAATATAAAGCATGAAAAGAAATTGTCAAGAGCTGTAAAAGCGTTAAAGCACCCATGTCCCTATGGGGAAGGCACTGTGAACCTTGCTTTCAAGGCTAACTTGATTTCATATGACACTGTTAGGCACATGGGGCATCCAGTTATGTGGTGTTGATTTATTTACCTATAACCTGCTTGCTCCTGAAAGAACTTAAGGCAAGCAGGCATTAATGGCCATCCTTCTCGAATAATAACAAAACCAAAGTGGTAAAAGGAAGAGGTTTGTTCAGAATCATAATTTTTACATAGAAATCCAAAGACCAAACCTTAGCTTTCTCAGTCCAAGTGCAAAGCTCTTGTCAAAGAACAAAACCAAAGGTGAGAAAGGAAGTGTGTTTCTTCTAAGCAGGATGCTGAACCCAACAGACTCAAGGGTGGCCTTAGATTGGGAGTAAAGTCCTATAGCCTACAATTCACATTTTACACTTTTGTAATTTCCTTATTTCAGTTTCTTTTTGTTTATTTATTTATTTATTTATTTTTATTTTTATTTTTTGTGGTACTGGGGATTGAACCCAGGAGCATTCTACCTCCGGGCTACACCCCCAGCCCTATTATTTATTCTTTATTTTGAAACAGGGTCTCACTAAGTTGCGGAGGGCCTCACTAAGTAGCTGAGGCTGGCTGAACCCAGATCTTCTGGTCTCAGCCTCCCAAGTACTGGGATTACAAGCATGCACCACCATGCCCGGCTTAGTTTTTTTATTTATAATATATAGTGATATTGTGATGGTTAGTCTGGGTTGTCAACTTGCCAGCTTAGTTTTTTTATTTATAATATATAGTGATATTGTGATGGTGAGTCTGGGTTGTCAACTTGACTGGATCACGAAACATCTATGATTACGTGACTTTGGGTATGTTGATGCAATGATTGGTTTATGTAATGGAGGACTGAAGGGGAAGTCCCGCCCTGAATGTAGGCAGGACAGTTCTGATAGGCGCAGGACCTGGATAAAAGAAGGAGAAAGCTGTGTGAATGCATGTGTGGTTCTTCCTGAAGAAAGTGCACCTACTCTTGTCTGATACCAGTTGTAGCAGAGTAGCTAATATTGAGATAACCCTCCTACGGAGTGCAACCTTAACAGATAGATAAAATACATAGCACAGTGGTTGGAGGGCACTGGAAAGTGACCCAGGCAGATGATGTCTAAGAGAAGGCAGCCACATTGAGGTGAGCGTCACATTTACCCTAGCTCAATTCATAGGGCAGGAAATAGAGCAAGTAGCAGTTCCATTGAGCTGAAGAAACAGAAGCGTGTTGGAAGCTACTAAAGAGGCCAGGGTGTGTGAAGAGAATTGCAGAGAAGTGAATCCAAAAGGCTATGTGCGCTCTCCTTGTGAGATATCTGCCAGTTTATAAGCCAAGCAATCACAGGCAGAAACTGCAAGAAAACAAAGAGAACACACAGTTGGGAGAAGAGAGTTGGAGTCAGACCTGAGAGATTTTCCAGCACTGTGGTATTGAAAAGATAGTGGTAGAAGGCCCACTTAGGTGGAATAGCAATACCAAAACTTGTAGTTGAGACCCCCAAAACACCACAGCCTGGCAATAAGGGCAAAAATGAACAGACCAACCTTAATAAAGTTTAAACCAACCTTGACAGGATTAAAGTGATTCACCTGCATTCTGTCTGCCTGCTTTTTAGAAGAACATAAAATAATGCAGAGCCTCTAAAAGTTAGTAACCAATAAACTAAAATAGGAGAAGAAAGGGAATAATATAAAAAATGTTTGACTCTTCCTTCCTCACCCCCCAAAACAAACTAGAAAGTGAAATAAATTAATAAAGAATAGAAGTAGAAATAAATAACAAGATAGTAGACTTACACACACACACACACACATATATATACTTGTGTATATACATGTATATACATACACACATATACACACACAGTAACATAGTTTCAATGTATATTAGACAAAACAGAGAAAACTAAAAGGAGAATTAGATAAACCTACAATCATTATTGGAGATTTTAACACTTCTTTAAAGAGCCGATAGAAAAAATTGACAAAAAATTAGTAAGGATATGTAAGATTTGAACATGATTGATCTAATTGAAATATATAGAACATTACACTCAACAACTGCAAAATACACATTGTTTTCAGGAGCACATGAACACTTACCAAAATAGACCATATACCAAAATAGACCATAAAACAAGTCTCAAACAATTTGAAATTAAAGGATGTTTTCTCACTATAATGGAATCAAACTAGAAATGAATAGGAAGATAACTAGAACCCCCGCCACACACACACACATGTGTTTGGAAATCAAGCAACACATTTTTAAATAGCATGTAGTTAAATTAGAAAATATTTAGAACTAAATAATAATGAAAATATGACATATTAAAATATCTGGATACAGGTAAAGCAGGGGCTAAAGGGAAATTCATAGCTCTAAATGCATACATATGAGAAGAAGAAAGATTGGAAATCCACATGGTCTAGGTTTCTATTTTCAGAACCTCGCAAAAGAACAGTAAACTAAACCCAAAGGAATTAGAATGAAAGCAATAATAAAGAGCAGATATCTCTGACAGCAAACAAATATGCAGTAAGGAAATTCTGCAAATTCTAAAAGAGACAAGTGCTTCCCTTTGTTTCTTAGTAAAGGTTTGCTTGAATTTTCCTTCTCATCCCATACACATTTTATTTCCTTGTCTTATTACACTGGCTAGGACTGCCAGTACATTGTTGTATAGGAATGGTAAGAAAGGATGTTCTTGCTTTTGTCCTAATTTTAGGAAGAAAGCATACAGTTTCTCATCATTCATTAAGTATGATGTGATCTGTAGGGGTTTTTATAAATACTCTATCAACTTGAGGAAATTCCTCTAAATTCCTATTCTCCTGGGAATTTTTATCATAGTATGGGTATTGTATTTTGTCAAATGCTTTTTCTGCATCAATTGATACGATCAGATGATTTTTGTTCTTTAGCCTATTGAGGTGGTGGTTTATATTGATTAATTTTCAAATATTCAACCAGCCATGAATAATTGGAATAAATATTACTTTATTGTTTATGATATATAATTCTTTTATATATTATTGGATTTGATTTGCTAATATTTTGTTTAGGATTATTGCAACTATGTTTATTATTGGTCTGTAGTTTTTATTATATCTTTTTTTACCATTTCCTCTTACTCTGTCTTCTGAAAAAAATTTTTTTTTTTGGCGGTACTAGGGATTGAACCCAGGGGCATTCTACCTCTGAGCTACACCCCAGCCCTATTTTTTTATTCTTTATTTTGAAACAGGGTCTCACTAAGTTGTGGAGAGCCTCACTAAGTAGCTGAGGCTGGCGGCAAACCCGGATCCTCCTGTCTCGGCCTCCCAAGTACTGGGATTACAAGCGTGTGCCACCATGCCCGGCTTCTTCTGAATTTTTTTTTATTGGTGCATTGTAATCATATATCTTGATGAAGTTCAGGGTGATAGAGGTATACATGCACACAGTATTTTTTGAGCCCTCCCCCAGTTCCTGCCTCACTCCCTCTCCCTGCCCATCTTCCCATGCTCAACACCATGATTAGCTTTGATAAGTTTGTGTATGTACATCATGACCATTGAGATGTTTCCCTCTTCAAGTCTTCCTCCCCCTTTCTATCTCTTTCAGTTAAGACCCCTTCTTCACTAAGGTTTATTCTTTGTCTGGAGTCCCTCCTGTGTACCAGTTTTTCCCTAGCTTCCATATATGAGGGAGAACATCCAACCTTTCACTTTTTGTGACTGACTAATCTCACTTAGCATAATATTCTCCAGTTCCATCCATTTCCCTGCAAATGATATAATTTTGTTCTTCTTTATAGCTGAGTAGAATTCCACTGTGTATATATCCCATATCCATTTATCTGTTGATGGACATCTCGGCTGTTTCCATAGTTTGGCAATTATGAATTGTGCAGCTATAAACATAGATATGCATGTATTACTATGGTAGTCTGGTTTCAATTCTTTAAGTTAGATACCCAGGAGTGGTATAGCTGGATCATATGGTAGGTTCATTCCCATCTTCTGAGGATCCTCCACACTGTTTTCCAAGGTGGTTGCACTAATATGCAGAGTTCCTACTTCTCCATATCCTCGCCAGCATTTATTATTGTTTGTGTTTTTAATGATGGCCATTCTAATTGGGGTTAGGTGAAATCTCGGTGTAGTTTTTTTTTTTTTTTTTTTTTTTTTGCGGTACCGGGGATTGAACGCAGGGGCGTTCTACCTCCACGCTATGCCCCTGGCCCTATTTTTTATACTTTATTTTTGAAACCGGGTCTCATGAAGTTGCGGAGGGCCTCACTAAGGGGGGGGGGGAGAGAGAGAGAGAGAGAGACAACAAGAGAGTTGAGGCTGGCCGTGAACCCGGATCCTCCTGTCTCCGCCTCCCAAAGTACTGGGATTACAAGCGTGCGCCACCACGCCCAGCCTTCGGTGTAGTTCTGATTTGCATCTCTCTGATTGCTAATGATGTTGAATATTTTTTCATAACTTTACTGGCCATTTGTATTTCTTCTTTTGTGAAGTGTCTATTTAGTTCACTTACCCATTATTTTTATTGGATTATTTGTTTTTTGGCTGTGAGTTTCTTGAGTTCTTCGTATATTCTAGATATTAGTCCTCTGTCAGAGGAGTAGCTGGCAAAGATCTCCCATTCTGTCTGCTCTTTCTTGAGGTTCATTACAGTTTCCTTTGCTCTACAGAAGCTCTTCAGTTTAATGAAATCCCACGTATTAATCCTCATTTTAATTTCTTGTGTCTTTGAGGTCTTGTTGAGGAAGTTTTTTACCCAAGCCTATATGTTGGAGTGTTGGTCCTATGCCCTCTTTAAATAACTGTAAAGTTTCTGGTCTAATTTCCAGGTCTTTGATCTATCTTGAATTGACTCTTATGCAGGGTGAGAAAGTGGGATTTATTTCTATTTTTCTGCATGTGGTTAACCAGTTTTGTCAACACCATTTGTTGAAGATGCTATCTTTTTTGTAGTGTGTTTTTGTCCCTTTTGTCAAAAATCAATTGGCCATAAGTGTGTGGATTTGTTTTTGAATCTTCTATTCTGCTCCATTGGTCTATGTGTCTGCCTTTGTGCCAATACCATGCTGTTTTTATTACTATGGCTCTGTAGTATAGTTTGAAGTCAGGTATTGTGATGCCTCCTGCATGGTTCTTATTGTGGAGAACTATTTTGGCTATTCTGGGTTTTTTGTTCTTCCAAATGAATTTAAGGACTGATTTTTCTATATCTGCAAAGAACGACCATGGTATTTTTGGCTTTTTTTTTTTTTTGCAGTAATGGGGATTGAACCCAGGGGCATTCTACCTCCGAGCTACACCCCAACCCTATTTTTTGTTCTTTATTTTGAAACAGGGTTCCACTAAGTTGCGGAGGGCCTCACTAAGTAGCTGAGGCTGGCGTGAACCGAGATCCTCTGGTCTCTGCCTCCATGACCATGGTATTTTAATTGGGAGTGCATTGAATCTGTAGAACACTTTTGGAAGGATGTCCATTTTGATGATATTTATTCTTCCTACCCAAA
>PVJS01012482.1:30720-43889 GCA_004027185.1 Glis glis
TTTTTTTTTTTTTTTTTTTTTTTTTTTTTTTTTTTTTTTTTTTTTTTTTTTGCAGGACCAGGGATTGAACGCAGAGGCGTTCTACCTCCGTGCTACGCCCCCGGTCCTATTTTTTATGCTTTATTTTGAAACCGGGTCTCACGAGGTTGCGGAGGGCCTCACTAAGGAGAGAGAGAGAGAGACACAGAGAGAGACAGAGCGAGAGCTGAGGCTGGCCGCGAACCCGGATCCTCCGGTCTCAGCCTCCCAAAGTACTGGGATTACAAGCGTGCGCCACCACGCCCGGCTTATTTTATTGTTTTTGAGTTTACTGTGAATGGAAATATTTTCTGTATTTCTTTTTCAGTGGATTTATGGTTGGCATATAGAAAAGCTTCTGATTTTTTTAGATTGGTTTTGTATCCAGACACTTTGCTGAATTTGTTAATCAGTTCTAAAAGTCTTTTGGTTGAGTTTATTGAGTCTTTTAAAATCATGTCATCTGCAAATAGAGATAGTTTCAGATCTTCTTTTCCTATTTGTATTCATTCCTTTGATTTCCTTCTCTTGCCTTATTGCTCTGGCTAGTCTTGAGTACTACATTGAAAAGGAGTGGTGATCGTGGGCATCCTTGTCTTGTTTCTTATTTTAAAGGGAATTCTCACAGTTTTTCCCCCATACAATATGATGTTGGCTGTGGGTTTATTGTATATTGCCTTTATGATGTTGAGGTCAGTTCCTTCTATTCTGATTCTCTGCAGTATTTTTAGCATGAATAGGTGTTGGATTTTGTTGAATGCTTTTTCAGCATCTATTGAAATGATCATGTGATTTTTGTCCTTAGTTCTGTTTGTGTGGTGAATTACATGGACTGTTTTTCGTGTGTTGAACCAGCCTTGTATTCCTGGGATGAACCCAACTTGGTCGTGGTGTATAATTTTCTTGTTGTGGTTTTGAATGCACGTTGCTAGTATTTCATTTAGAAGTTTTACATCTAAGTTCATCAATGATATTGATCTATTGTTTTCTTTTCTTGAGCTGTCTTTATTCAGTTTTGGTATTAATGTGATGCTGGCTTCATAGAATGTGTTTGGGAGAGTCCCATCTCTTTCTATTTCATGGAATAACCTCCGAGCTATACCCCCGGCCCTATTTTTTATCCTTTATTTTGAAACCGGGTCTCACGAAGTTGCGGAGGGCCTCACTAAGTAGAGAGAGAGAGAGAGAGAGAGAGAGAGAGGGAGAGAGACAGGGAGAGAGAGAGAAAGAGAGAGCTGAGGCTGGCCGTGAACCAGGATCCTCTGGTCTCCGCCTCCCAAGTACTGGGATTACAAGCGTGCGCCACCACGCCTGGCCCTAGGGATTAGATCTTCTATGAAGGTTTTATAAAATTCTGTTTGTGTCCCGTATCACCCCTCTGTTGTTCTGCCTGTAGATCGCCAGGACCAGGTTGCAGTTACTCCAGGATTCTGTCTGCCCACTGTGATGGTGGCGTTGATGGACCCCAGGTGTTAAAGACTGGGGACCTGCCTGTCACCTCCCTAATAGAGAAAAGTCTCTGAGGTGCAGGCCAGTGAAGTTTGTGTCCTATGCATTTTTAAGCTTCTATGTGTGGGGTGCTGGGTGGCTCCATCTGTCAGCTGGGATTGGCCTGTCCTTAGTGTCTGGAAGTCCATCCTCTTGGTTCACCTATCTGGTCCAGCCTCAGCAGTAGGGGTTTCGAGGAGTCAGCTGGTATATACAAGTGCAAACTGTGATGTAATCAATAATGAAGGGTGAGTGAGGAGAAAGGGGATAGAGTGAGGCATGCAAGAATAGGGTGAAGTAGAAAATAGAATCAAGTAGGGTAAGCATTTAAGTAAGGTTAGGATAAGGATAATAAAAATAAAGATACTGAAAATAAAGGGACCTTCTAGTAACCAGTATAGAATATTTATATGTAGTGATAAGAAATGGATAAAATACAAGGCACAAGCAAATAGGTACACTAGGAGTCAACAAACAGACCAACCAGAACACAGACAATCTCTTGCACATACACATGCAAGAGGAAAGGAGAAGAAAAAGAAAGAAAAGGGGGGAGGGAAACTTAAGAATTGTTTAACCGAAAGTGAGTAAAATTTCCCTGTTGGAGAAGAGCTGAATTACACTGTGACTTTGGATAGTCCTCTGCCAGGTTTTTCTTTCTTCTTGGATTGAGGTTTGATTAGAAAAGATGTGAATGCTGCTCCAAAGCTCTGCTTCAATCCTGCTCCCCTGCCTGCAGGGTTTCCTACTTTATTAATGAGTGGGGTGGAGGAGCAGGGAGGGGCTGGCCCTGGCTGCTGGGAAGAGGCTCCTCTAGCCTGGAGGTTGGGGTGTGGCCCAGGGTGCTCACCCAGTGTTCACCATGGTCTTAGGCCCAATCCCCAGCACTGAAGAAAAAGAAAGGGAAGGAGGGAGGAAAGAGAGAAAAAACGCAAAAAGGGGGGGGGAGGAACTACTAACAAACAAACACATAGCAGTGGCAAAAAAACAGAAACAAAACAAATAGAACAAATAAAAAAAAAACCAAACATGTAATAACAACAAAAAACTCTTTTTTTTTTTTGCGGTACCAGGGATTGAACCCAGGGGCGTTCTACGTCCACGCTACACCCCAGGCCCTATTTTTTATACTTTATTTTGAAACCAGGTCTCACGAAGTTGCGGAGGGCCTCACTAAGTAGAGAGAGAGAGAGAAACTGGGAGGGAGAGAGAGAGCTGAGGCTGGCCGCGAACCCGTATCCTCTGGTCTCCGCCTCCCAAAGTACTGGGATTATAAGCGTGCGCCACCACGCCCGGCCAACAAAAAACTATCGTTCTTGACTTCTGCAGCCTTGTTTAAGGTTCACTTATTACTGTAGGTTCCTAAGCAAGTTCCTTCTGTTCCTGCTTGCTTGGAAACCTGTAAAAAAGAAGTCAGTCTGCAGCCCCAGGACTAGGGCCTCTAGTGAGATCTTGTACCAGGTGTCTCCCTCTGTCTGCGCAGGTACTGAGCACTGGGCCCCAGGTACAGAGTCCATCCCAAAGCAAGCACGGGGAGTCCACGCTCTCCATAGAAAAGGCTGGGTTGGTCTGTGACTTCTAAGTCCAGTGTTTTCCTCAGAATTTCATGTGCGGCATGCAGCCAAGGTCTGTGTGTATTGCATCTCTCTCTCTCTCTTTCTCTTTCTCTCTCTCTCTCTCTTTGCGGTACTAGGGATTGAACCCAGGGGCGTTCTACCTCTGAGCTACACCCCCAGCCCTATTTTTTATTCTTTATTTTGAAACAGGGTCTCACTAAGTTGCGGAGGACCTGACTAAGTAGCTCAGGCTGGCAGCAACCCGGTTCCTCTGGTCTTACACTCCCAAGTACTGGGATTACAGGCGTGCACCACCACGCCAGGTTCCCACTCTCTCTTTTTATGGTCTCTTTCAGTTACCCATGGTGCGGGCCTGCACTTACCTCCCTATGGGTCAGGCACTCATCTCTGCCACCAGGGGCGCAGTGGGTGCAGGGAGATAGGGAGGGACAGGTGGTGGGTTTGGTCACCTTTTTTTGTCCGGTGCCACCACGGGGCTGTGCGATTCTGTGTCTGGTGCCCTCGCTCTCTGTGGAGTAATTCTCAGGTTGCTGGATATGAGATTTTCTTACCCCGTCACCATCTTCCTCCTCCTTCTCTATTTATTATATCTTTATCTGGCTTTTTATTTATTAGGATAATGCCCATTTCATAGAACAAGTTAATAAGTAAAGGTTTGTTTTTTAAAGTTCCCTTGTGCCTTTGTAATACTAATGGGTAGTTTATGTAAGACCTGGAGGATTACAGTTCAAGAGCCCAGGAAGACCTCAGAGGAATGGAGCAGAAAGTCAGATAAAGATCTGGAGCTAAGGATTATGGAGAGTAGCTACAGTTGTGTTTTCCCTTGCCAGGTGAGAATCTCCTTGGATAGGTTTTATACACTTACAAATATTAAACCAACAATGGAAGACAGTATTAAAATGGGCATTTCCTTTCCGGGGTTCTTGTCTACGAAGTATGAAGAATGATGACACTTGCAGACAACAGGAAGGCAAGTAGAAAGTTTATTGTTAAGAGAACGGGGAAGGGGAAAAAGAGTCAGATCACCCTTGCAGGCAGTGGGGACCCTGGAGTCCAGCAGCTGCCTTCTGGACACTACTTGGGAGTAGCCCAAGTCATGTGCCATAAGTTGCAAACTGCTTTCTCCCAAAGTCCACGTGACCTACTGGAAGAGCGGTGCAGGCCACCCCTAGGGGCCTTGGTCAGCCTTAATGTCCAGTGGATGCCTTCAGGTCACTACCCGAGAGTTGCCTGGGGCGAGTACCGTCAATTACACACCACTTTCTCTCAAAGCCAATGCGACCTGTGAGAGAGGAAAGCTCCCAAAAGGGAGGGATTCCTGAGTAGGAAAACTGACTAGAGTGTCTGGTCAAGGGATTAATGTACTTCTGTGTCTCCTTTTCCAGTTGGGGTCTCAGAGGCAGTTTCCTGGGATTTGCATAGTGTATTTGCATAGTGTCTTTCTTTGAGTCTCCTTCTCTCAGCTGGGTTCTAGACTCTGTTTTCTGGACTCTCCTGGGATTGCTTATCAGCAGGAACAACTGGAGTTTTGTAAAGCTCTGGTCACTTTAAGGAGGCTTTTGATCTCATTATCACTTTTCAGGAGTTTTGGAAGTTGGTTAGCATCTGTTGCCTCTCAGGAAATGAAGTTTTTCTACCGTGGCCCTTGGCCCTATCTGCCTACTTCTTTCTACCTTCTCAGTATGTTGCCAAAAACACCTTAAAAACAGTAGATAATGTAAGATTTAAGAAAGGGATGTCTGTAAATTTCTTTCTTCTGCTAAACTAAGTTTTCTCTTTCTGTAACTCTTCTTGCACCTAGATGGCTGAGTGTGGGGGCGATGAACATGTGAAACACTGCCACAATTACACTAAAAGATTCCGTATTTTGCTCTCAGAGAAGAGGTAAACACACTACAGTAAAGCCCTATTACTTTAAGTTCCTATCCTAAGCTACATTATTCTCTCCAAGGCTGACAAAGCGTGCCTTTGTAATGTGTAGACAGAGACTGCTCATCAAGTTAATGGGGTAAGCAAAATTGGGTTGGAGGTAGAAATGGAGGAAGGAATGATTTGGATTTAAAAAGAACAAATCTGTTAACAATTATGGTAAAGCTTCATTAAGTTGGACTTTACCAATTTGGCATTTGTGCCAAAATTCAGTGCTAGTTCTGAGTTTTGCTTTTTTTAACTATATCTTTCTTCAAGACTAAAGGATGTTTAAAGCCTCCTTTTCTGATAAAAAAATAATAAAAATATAATAAAAAAGGAATTATGCTTTTATGGAATATTCCCATTTTACAGAATACTATTTAAGATGCCATCAATTGTAATTTATCATTAATTTAATAATAATCTTCAGTTGGGCGTGGTGGCACACTCTTGTAATCCCAGTACTTGGGAGGCTGAGACCGGAGGATCTGGGTTTGCCGCCAGCCTCAGCTACTTAGTGAGGCCCTCTGCAACTTAGTGAGACCCTGTTTCAAAATAAAAATAAAGAACAAAAAATAGGGCTGGGGTGTAGCTCAGAGGTAGAATGCCCCGGGGTTAAATCCCTGGTACCGCAAAAAATAATAATAACAATAATCTTCAAAAGAAAAGAAACACTATTTTTAATAAGCAAACTAATTTTAAGACACATCTTTCTTTTAGAAATAGTAAAGGTGAAAAATGTCCATTTAAGAGCTAAAGAAATTCTGTAGCCCACTACTCCTTGCTGAACTTCAGACCCTTATAATCCAAGTGCTTGGATGGACACATTCATTTCTATTGCAACATCCCTGAAATTCAATCCATCCCATCAGTCCCCTTGCCTTGCTAAGTTGCTGAGGCTGGCTTTGAATCTGCCATCCTCCTGTCTCAGCCTCTCAAGTACTGGGATTACAGGTGTGCACCAGCATGCCTGGCTTCTCTTCACCATTCTTATTATCATTATCAAAACTTTGTTCAAGTCAGAAACCTTGACTCCTTCCCTCTCATCCTCCACATCCAATCAATTACCAAATTCTGTCCATTTTTTTCTCCTGCATATGTCTTGACCCCATCCTCTCCCTCACATCCCCTTTGCTTCCATCCTTGCTCAAACCACCAGCCTCTTTCTCCTGGAATATTGTAGCAACTTCCTGCTGTGGTTGAAGTGCTCTCCAAAACTCATGTTGAAATGTAATTGCCATTGTAGCAATATTAAGAGGTGGGGCCTTTAAGAGCTGATTTGGCCATGAGGGCTCTGCCCTTATGAATGAATTAATGTCATTATTTCAGTAGTGGGTTAGTTATTACTAGAATGGGTTGTTATAAAAGCAAGTTCAGCCCTCTCTTGCTTCTGTCTCTTGCACATGCATTCTTGCCCTTCCGCCACGTTATGGTGTAGCACAAGAGGCCTTTGTCAGATGCCAGTGCCATGTTCTTGGATCTCTTAGCCTCCAGACTATGAGAAATATTTTTCCTTTATAAATTAACCAGTCCCCTGTATTCTGTCACAGCAACACAAAATGGACCAAAATACTCCCAACTAATCACTGCCTTCTCCTCAATGTTTTTTTCCCCATATTGGGGATTGAACCCAGGGGCATTCTACTTCCGAGCTACACCCCCAGCCCTATTTTTTATTCTTTATTTTGAAACAGGGTCTCACTAAGTTGCGGAGGGCCTCACTAAATAGCTGAGGCTGACTTTGAACCTGCAATCTTCCTGTCTCAGCCTCCCAAGTACTTGGATTACAAGCATGCGCCACCACGCCCAACTCTCTCCAAATCTTTTCTACAGCTATCCAAGGCCCTTAGAATAAGGCACCAGACTTTATTATGGTGCCTGAGGCTCTTTGCAATGGGAAATGGTGCTTTGTTCTCCAGAATCACCTCGCCCCTCTTGCCTCCTTATTTTAGAAGCTCCAGCTGTCTTGACTTCTCTTAGTTGTTCATGGAATGTTCTGTCCTACTGCTGAGCTCCTTTTCTTCCCCTCTGTTTAGCCTACACATGCACAGCCTGCAGGCCTCAGCCAAAAGGTCCTTCCTTAAGGAGGCCTTCTCTGATCCCAAGATTAGATTACTCCCTCTGCTCTATGATCTCACAGCACGGTGGTCCTCACTTTCCTAACACACATTACTTTCTTAATAACTTGTTCAAATCCATCTTCCTCACGAGAGTGTAAGCTGAGTCTTCACTATGTTGAATGCTTGGCATGCAGGTAAGTTCTTCTTAAAATGCTGATGAATATATTAAATACTGTCATTAAAGAATAAATATCACTGGGTACAGTGGTGCACACCTGTAATCCCAGTACTTGGGAGGCTGAGATAGGAGGATTGCAGGTTCAAGGCAAACCTGAGCAACTTAGTAAGACCCTCAGCAACCTAGCAAGGCCCTGCTCCCAAGCAAAGAATAAAAAGGGCTGGGGGCGTAGCTTAGAAGTAGAAAGACCCTGGGTTAAGTCCCCAGTAATATAAATAAATTAATAACCAAACAAACGAATAAATGTTCACATATGTGCTCCTTAAGAGCCTAGACTCTGGAATCAGATGACTGCTGGGTTCATATTCCAACTTCCCCACTTATTACCAAGGTGACAAATGGCATAGCCTTTTTGTGTCACAGTTTCTCCCTTTATAAATGTGTCCAACAAAGCTAACTACTTCATGGGGGAGTGACAAAGACTCAATAAATCCATGCAAGTAAAGCACTTAGGATGTTTTCTGGCATACAACAAATAGTCAATAAATATTAGTATTATCTCATTTATCTGCCCTAAGAATCATAAAAGGAATTACAGTCAGTATGCTGAGGGGTATGTACAGTAAGAGTCCCCAGGATTTAAGGGTGCGTAAGAAAAAGGTCACTGTCTTATGATGGAACTATCAAAAGTTAAAGTGGAAAAATATTTAGTCAACCTTCAAATAAAATCCTTTTTTCGGTGATGAATCAGATATAAGATGCTGCCAATATAGCTTTGGAAATCATATAAAGTAATCAAGGTAGCAAGATGTATCTTTAGACCCAGACTCCAAGATTAAATGAGATAGTACACATTAAGAGCACTTAGGACATCATAAAGTATGATATAAATGTGGGTGGGTGGTGTGATTGTTATTATTAGTAGTGTTTATATTACTCAATCTGATTGTCTGAGGCAACACAATTGTTTGTAATTACAAGGACTCATTAGACAGCAGAGGAACTAAAGAATGGGGAAGGCAGAAATTGGTAATGTTTATCCAGCACACCTCAAATAAGATGATGCTTGTGGGAGGCCAGACAGGTAAAATTCATAGAACAGTTTTTCCTGGACCTTACAATGCCCTTGGTCCTAGTCATCAGTTGCCCATATAGTGGTAATCTAAGTTAATTAGTGGAAAGTAGTTCCTATCCTTCAGTTATAATGTAGAAGGGAGACAGATTAATAATCAATACAAATAAAAATACAATCGCATCTTGTGCTAAAGATTGTATTAGACTGAAGGATTTGGAAGGGCTTTTCTGACACTTGAAGTGGATGATTGGGCGAGGGGAAAGCTGTCAGGCAGAAGGCAGTGAAGAGCTTGGTATATCTGAGGATCTGAAAGGTCAATATAGATCAAAAGGGATCAAGAAGAGCAGGGAGCTCATGAAATGAGCCTGGAGAGGTGAGAAGGGACCAGATCATAAAGGCCCTCAGTAGCCACTTGGAGGTAGTTTGGATTTGAGTATTAAACGTAAGGATAAGATTAGACATGAAGTGGTTTGTTCTTTAAAAAGATCCTTCATGGCTCAGTGGTAGAGCACTTGCCTAGCATGTACAGGGCCCTAGGTTTGATCCCCAGCACCACAAAAAAGAAAAAAAAGTTTCTGGGTGAAGAATGGCTTGAAGGGGCCATTAAAGTAGAACCAGACAGGCCAGTTAGAATTTCACAATAGTCCAATCAAAGGATAATGGTAACTTGGACAGGAGTGCTAGCAGCAGACAGATTTGTGATGTTTAGGAGACAGGATTCATGGAGCTTAGTGTTAGGTTGGATGTAGCAAAGAAGCAGGAAGCAGCAGTCCCAGGATTCCAACTTGAGTAATTTCTCATTCACTAAAATGATGTAGGAGAACTAGATTAGATAATAGCTCTGGATGGAAATGGGGAGACTGTAAAGTGAGCAAGAGTTCAATTTGAATTGTTAAGATTGAAAAGCATGTGAGATCTCCCAAGAGAAAAGTCCATTTATATATATAGCAGTGAAGCTTGGTAGAGAGGTCCAGACTTTCCCAGACATTTGGAAGTCACTGGTATATAAAAAACATCAAAAGCCCTTGGGACTAGAGGAGTCACCTAGGGAGGGAAGGTGGGAAAGAAGCAAAGAGAGCCATCGGTATTTTGTGAGCTATATTCTTACCAGATTGCTAAAGCCTATTGACTCCAGGTGGGTTGAGAACATGGGGCTTCTCCACTGGAACCCATCACTTCAACCCTGGTGACCCCGGAAAGGAAGCAAGCCAAAACAAGCAGCAGGCCCTTCCCTGAGTGACAATTCTATTTGAAAACACAGCTGAGATTATTATCCCCATTGTACAGAGGAAAACACAAGACTAGGAAAGTTTAAGAAGCAATTTGGTTAAAAGGGAAGAATTGGTGAGTGACGGAACTGAGACCAATTCAGGGCCTATAATCGCGTGTAAGAGCTCTTTTCACCCATCAAGAATCGATCCCTACAGTCATCTCAAGCTTGTGGAAAAAAAATGTAGAAGTTTGTGATCCTAGTGGGAAGAACATAGAACAAAGAAACCTCTTAGGCAAAATTAAGTTATAAATCTGTGGGAAGAAGAGATCATTGTGAACTCAGATGCTAATAAAAGGCCCATGGGTATATGGACTGTGAAGGATAGGAGGAATTAGAGTAGGTGAAGGGACATGTGGGGAGAGTCTCAGATTTAAGGACATAATGGTCCCAAGAGCCAGGCACATAAGCGACACAGTGAGGTAGCAGGACTGACCAGAGGAGAGCTGGTGGCACATGGCTTCATTTCACATATCAGGGCTAAGAGACTGATAATAGCTCAGTGCAGGAGGATTAGCCGGGTATGTCAAGTGCAAGAGAGAAGGAATTGGGGGCACCACACCTCTCCTGGACTGCAAAGTCTGGTGGGTGACTAGTGGAAAGTTATTTGGAGAGCTAGAATAAGGTCAGATTGTGTTTGCCTGCAAAGCCAGGCCAAAAACATTGAATTTAATTTAGTAGTCCACAAAGAGCCTTTGTAGATTATTGAAAAGGGAATAAATATAATGAGATCTTCCAGAAAATTGATGTTGTTGGTGGCATTATACTGCATAAGATAAAGAGTTGAAGGACTGGAATCCCCGAGGAAAACAGGCTTGGTATAAATCAGAGACTTTTCAGACTTAAATCTTACATGTAATTCCAACAGTACATAGCAGGAAACAAACAAAAACCCCCACCAAGTCTTTTGATTAGGACAGCTTATTTGCTAGCTTTAAATGTATAACATGTGCTTATAATAGAGTTGACCAAAACATAAAAGAGGCTGATTAAATAAACACAAAATTTTTAACTATGGGGTGTTGGAAGATAGTTGTATCTTATATTAGTTTTAGCATTCAATTTATTTCTGAATTTTATTTTGGTTGTGCAATAGCAAGAAAATCCTTATTCACATAAATAATACTTGCAGAGTGTAGTTTTTGTTTGTTTGTTTGTTTGTTTGTTTTGCAACTGGGTAGTACTCTTCAATTAAACTGATCCAGAAGGTAGTGTCATAGGCAGGTTTTTTTTACCTTAACAAAAATATAAATAGCAAGAAGCTGCCAAAGCAAATAAAAACAAATGCATGGCCAAAGGTAGCATGAGACTATCATGATGGGCCATGGTATATATATCATTTGCTACGGTGGAGTCACCATAGTACCAGGAGTGTAAGGGCCTGAAAGACGCTCTGGAGTCTGGCGGGGCTTTTGATCAAGCACAGTGCGCCTGCGCAGTAGTCTTGGCTTCGTTTGCAGTTTTATGTGAGCAGACGCGCACAGTCCAGAAGTGAGAAAAGAGCAGTCTACAGTTTCAACTTTCCCAATATCAAAGAAATTAGGCTTTGCATTTGTATTTGAATCTGCTGGCACAACAATTCTTCTTCTTCTTTTTAAATCTAGATCGTCCCCAAGAAGACAGTGGCTGGGGTGGGGCAGGTTCAAGATTTTTTTTTTTCTAGCTAATAGAAGAGTTGCCATCATTTATTTAGTGACAGGCTTGGATTAACAGACACTTACAAACCAAGTGAGCAAATTCCATTCTGTAATACAAATGTATTCTATATTACATACCTGATGGTTGAAGGAACTTCACATTTAACAGGGAATTTTGAAAGTGCTAATAGTTCTCAGATTGAAGAAAGGCTTTATGGATCATTTATATTTATATTTATATTTATATTTATATTTATATTATATTATATTTATATTTCAGGACTCTAACAGTCAAAAAGACTATGGGGAATAAGATGTTATGTACTTTTAGGTGGGCGTGGTGGCGCACGCTTGTAATCCCAGTACTTGGGAGGCGGAGACCGCGGGATCCGGGTTCACGGCCAGCTTCAGCTACTTAGTGAGGCCCTCCACCACTTCGTGAGACCCGGTTTTAAAATAAAGTATAAAAAATAGGGCCGGGGGTATAGCTTGGAGGTAGAATGCCCCTGGGTTCAATCCCCGGTACCGCAAAAAAAAAAAAAAAAAAGATGTCATGTACTTTTAAAGATATTTAGGGTCTGTCTTTTTATATTGTCAGAGGTTTATTTGTTGGTGTTTGTGGACTGGTCAGGAAAGGAATCCTTAGGAATAGAAAAGACTATACTTACTGGGGGAACAAATTGAATTCCTTTTCTGTATGTGTATGGGTGGGGGTACTGGGCATTGAACCCATGGGCATTCTAACTTTGAGCTATATCCCCAGCCATTTTATTTATTTTTATTTATTTATTTATTTTTTTGAAACAGGGTCTTGCTAGTTGCTGAGAGCTTCTCAGTAAGTTGCTGAGGCTGTCCTCCAACCTGCAATCCTCCTCTCTCAGCTTCCCAAGTACTGAGATTACAGGTGTGCACCACCAAGCCCAGCTAAATTCCACTTTTAAAGTTGCAAAATGAGAAATTTAGTTTTTCTTGAGTTTAAATTACTAATTTTGTTATGCAAATTAAGAATAATTCACTTTTCTTTGATTACTAGTTGGTGAGTTTATGTTAAAGAAACTAAATTAAATACAAAAATCACTACCATTTACAGATTTGGATGATTAAATCTTCTTAAATATTTTAAGCTGCACTTATAAATTTAATAGAGTCCATTTTTATTTTAAACATTCCAAGTGCCTATAGAGCAAACTTACCACCTAACAAGCAAAACCTTCCCCCCAAGTACCTAAATAACTCATAAATCTAACACATTAAACATAAAATTATGGCAAATTACCCTCTTAAACATTCTAATTCCCCAGAAAAAAAAACATTAATACTGAAAGAAATAAGAGAAATTGGAAAGAGAAGATGGTGTGATAGAGACATGCTGATAAGAGGCCTTAAAATGTGCCTTAGGAAATTGGTACCAAGAGTTCTGGAACTGTGGTTCTCTGAAATCAGAATCACTACAGTCCTTCAACATGCAGTTAGGTCAGGGCCCTAACTGACCCTGGATCTACTGAATTCCATCTGCTATGAATGTTTTGAAAATGTTCTCTGATTCCTGGTGGTGTACATGTCTCCCCAAACTCCCTGATCCCAGGTCTGCCTATTTGTGAGTTGCTGGTAGGAGTGCAGAGAAAAGCTAGAGAGAGATGCGGATTTGGCAGATATCACCTGGGGGTGATCCTCTCCCTTGTAAGCAACTCCCATGGAGCAAATGTTTAACAAGAGGCTTGGGAGGACATTCTTTTTTTTTTTTTTTTTGCGGTACCAGGGATTGAACGCAGGGGCATTCTACCTCCGCGCTACACCCCCGGCCCTATTTTTTATACTTTATTTTGAAACCGGGTCTCACGAAGTTGCGGAGGGCCTCACTAAGTAGAGAGAGAGAGCGAGAGAGAGAGAAACAGGGAGAGAGAGAGAGAGAGCTGAGGCTGGCCGCGAACCCGGATCCTCCGGTCTCCGCCTCC
>PVJS01012483.1:0-43794 GCA_004027185.1 Glis glis
GATTGAACCCAGGGGCGTTCTACCTCCGCGCTACACCCCTGGCCCTATTTTTTTATACTCTATTTTGAAACTGGGTCTCACGAAGTTGCGGAGGGCCTCACTAGGTAGAGAGAGAGAAAGACAGGGAGAGAGAGAGAGAGAGAGAGAGAGAGCGCGAGCTGAGGCTGGCCGTGAACCCAGATCCTCTGGTCTCCGCCTCCCAAAGTACTGGGATTACAAGGGTGCGCCACCACGCCCGACTCAAATCAGTATTTTTAAGTACTGCAAGAGATTCCTTGTGTGCTGGGTGTGATTTGCTTCACTGTTCTGCAGTTGGGCTTTGCAGCTTTCCATTGTTAAATGGAAGCTGACACCGAGATATCTCTGAAACAAAAGGGTTTTGAGGCATTAAGGATGCTAGCCAGAAAGAGAGGACCAATCCTGGGACAAGTTCTCTCAGCTACAGCAGCAAAGCTAGGTAGCAGCTGGAAAATTATCTGCTGGGTCTAAAAATCTAGA
Organism: Glis glis; assembly: GCA_004027185.1. NCBI lineage: Eukaryota > Metazoa > Chordata > Mammalia > Rodentia > Gliridae > Glis > Glis glis. The sequence continues at coordinate 499 of PVJS01012483.1, forward strand.
GTATTTTATAATGAAAATTGGGGGAAGGAAGACATTGTTATTTCTATTGATCCTACATTGGCTATAGATAAGAGGGGAGAGATTACACAAAGCAGAGGAACATCCCTCCTCCCACCTGTCCTCTACTCTTTGTAATTCAGAATATCTCAGAACTTTTTTAAAAAAATTTATTGGTGCATTGTAATTGTACATGACAGTGAGATTCCTAGTGATACATTCATATATGCGCATAACATTATTTGGTCTGTTTCCTTCCCTGTATCTTTCCTTTCCCTCCCCTCTTCCCTCCCCCCACCTCTACTCCACTGGTCTCCTAATTTTCATGAGGTTCCTTTCAGGACTTTTTTCTTATCACCACTTTTTCCTTATAAATAATGCTGCAGAGCATCTTTCTCCAAAGAGTTCTGGGCCTTTGCTGAGTTGTTTCCTTAGAGAGAGAGAGAGAGAGAGAGAGAGAGAGAGAGAGAGAGAGAGTGTGTGTGTGTGTGTGTGTGTGTGTGTGTGGGGTGTGGGGGCAAAGTAGCACAAAGCTCACAGGGCTATGGGGCCACAGAGAACTGGGCTGGAATTTTGGCTCCATTCCTAGTGGGGCCGCGTCCTCAAGTCAGTGTTTTCGACTATGGATCAACTGAGTAAGTCTCAGCATTAAAAAAATAAGTAACTAAATAAAAGAAAAAAAGCTGGGTGTGGTGGCGCACGCTTGTAATCCCAGTACTTGGGAGGCTGAGACAGGAGGATCGCAGGTTCGTGGCCAGCCTCAGCTACTTAGTGAGGCCCTCTGCAACTTAGTGAGACCTTGTTTCAAAATAAGAAGTAAAATAGGGCTGGGGGTGTAGCTCGGAGGTAGAATGCCCCTGGGTTCAACCCCCAACACCAAAAAACCCCCCCAATCAAACAAACAAACAAGAAACAAACCAAAAAACCAAACTACTAGAAGAGAATATATTACCTGCAGAATTGTTTTGTTGAATATCTCAAATGTATGCATATGGGTACTGGGCTGTGATGTAAACTATATCTTTTCACACCGGGTGTGGGCAAAACAAATTTGGAAAATATTCAACCTTTCTGGGCCTCCTTTCCCCCATCTATAAAATGGGGCAATAACCTTGACTGCCTCAATTGCTGTGAATGTGTCGTGTCGCACTTGGGCTCACACTGAATCCATCCATCTTTCTCCACCTCCACTGCCATGCCCCAGACACACTAGCCCCTGGACAACTGCAGTAGCCCCCTAACCAGCTGCCCTTTCTCCCCTGCCCTATTACAATTCATTCTCATTCCAGGAAGTGTGATGTCTTAAAACTTAAATCAGACTGTGTCACTCTGCTTAAATTCTTACAATAACCTCCCTCTCCCTCACCTGCCTGCAGATAGACAGGAAAGCTCAAACTATCCAGGCCTGCAACAGCCTCCCCCCAGTGTATGATGTCCTCCCTCTCACGCCCCTTTTCTCACTCACCCCCACGCTCCAGTCAACCCCTCTTGGGGAGGGTCTTACTTGTGTTCCTTCTGGAATACTTTTCCTGGGATCCTCCCGGTGTGGCTCCCCCTCCCTTTTTTTTTTTTTTTTTTTGCGGTACCAGGGATTGAACCCAGGGGCATTCTACCTCCGAGCTACGCCCCCGGCCCTATTTTTTATCCTTTATTTTGAAACCGGGTCTCACATAGTTGCGGAGGGCCTCACTAAGTAGCTGAGGCTGGCCGCGAACCCGGATCCTCCGGTCTCTGCCTCCCAAGTACTGGGATTACAAGCGTGCGCCACCACGCCCGGCTCCCCCTCCCTTTTTATTTGGTATTGGGGATTGAAGACAGGGGCATTTCACCTCCGAGCCATACCCCCAGCCCTCCTTTATTCTTAATTTGGAAACAGGATCTCGCTACATTACTAGGCACTGGCTTGGAACCTGCGATCCTCGCGTCTCAGCCTCCCAAGTACTGAGATTACCGGCGTGCGCCACCACGCCCGGCTTGGCTCCCTCTTTCACCCCGATCTCGGCCTTGGAGAGGCCGCCGGGGTTGCTCCTCTGCCCGGTGCTCGCGGCTGTTTTTACATTTCCCTTCCCGCTCGCTTCGCTGTCGCTGTCGCGGCCTTGCTCGCGGTCTCACGCCAGCCCCGGGGGTCTAGGCGCGGGTCTCGGGCCAGCGCTCCGGCGGGCGCGCGTGTTTACCTTCCGGGTCAGGGGGCGGGGCCTCGGCGGCGGCGGGCTCTACTTCCGGGGCGGGGCCGGGGCGGGGCCGCGCGCTGTCTCCCGGCCTGTGTAGAGCTTGGCGGCTGCAGACGCGGCGGCGGCGGCGGCGCGGCGCAGCACCCGCCCGGGAGCGGCATCATGAGCGGTGAGTGGCGGCCCCGCCGCTGTCACCCGCCCGGGCCGCCGGGATCGCGCCGCCTCAGCCGCACTCTCCGCCCGCAGACCCCGACCCCGCCGCTCCCGGCTCCCGATCCCGCCACCCGTGCGCCGGGTCCTGGCCCCCGGTCACCTGCAGGTCCCGCTCTCCCGCGGCCGGCGCGCCTCGCCCCCCACTCCTGTCCACCGGCCGCAGCCAGCCCTGGATGCCCGTCCTCTGTCCCTCCCCGTCCACCCCTCGTCCAGTTCCCAGGTCCCCAGTTCGGAGCCCTCCCGGGTCTCAGTCCCTCTTCATCCACAGACCCCGGGTCCCAGCTCCTGTTCCCGGTCCCCGATCCCCAGTCATCCCCCACCCGGGCCCCTGTCCCCACTCGCTCCAGTTTCCCTGGGGCAAGCGCGTCTCTAGGCACTCTGGGGTTGCTGACCCCGGGGCGCCCTGTCAGCCAGCGGAGACCAGCAGCTCCGGTCCCCCGAGGTCTTAGTTCTCCAGCCCCTTTGTCTTCCGCACCCCTTGCTCCCTCCCGCCTGCTCCCCAGGCTCTTCCAGTCCCCAGGGGTTCCCACTCACCCTCTCAGCTAGCTTCTCGCTCCCGCCCTTGGCTTTTACATTTGGGGCATTCTTCCACACTCCACCCCCTTCCTTTCTTCTCCCGGCTCATCGTCTGAGGTCTCTTTTGCCCTGTCCTGCAACCCTTCCCTTCTTGCCCAATGCTGAGCCCATCTGGCGACGGTCGCTTTGCTCTGACCCTTCCCAGCCCCACCAGCGAGGGGGGTGGGCTTGGGGAGGCTGGAAGTTGGAGGGAGGTGAGTCTGGACGGCTTGTCCTGTTTCTGAAGTTTAGTCCATTGACTGTCCCTCTCTGCATTTTCTCCCTCCTGTCTTCCTGCTGAAGAGTCCCATTGGTGTGTTGGTGCTAAGTCATTCCTGGGTGTTCCAGTATGTGGGGCTAGGAGTGACTCAGGGAAGGCTCTCAGCTGGCTCCTGACTTTTTCTCTGGCCACTCTGGGATCTGGATTCACTTAGGAGGACCCGCCTACCTTCATGGTGCCTGCTTTTCTCTCTGTGCAGTTGCTTCTGAACAGTCACTGGACAAGGCAAAGGGGATACTTATCATTTTAAACTTTTAAATTATCTCTATGGATCTTAAAAAGAAAAAACAAACTTATGTGCCTGTTTTTTGTACTGGGGATTGATCCTAGGTGCATTCTGCCTCTGAGCTACACCCCTACCCCCTTTTTATTTTTATTTTTGTTTGAAACAGGGTCTTGCTAGATTGCTGAGAGTGTCACTAAGCTGCTGAGGCTGTCCTTGAATCTGTGATCCTCCTGTCTCAGCCTCCCAAGTACTGGGATTGTAGGCATGCGCCACCACGCCTGGCACGTGCCTTTTGTTTTTTGCTATTCAAGAGCAAGATCTATGAAATTGGCGGTCCTAAAGAGGGGCTGGCAAGGGGTGTTCCCTGGGAGATAGTCCACCTTTTGTTGCCAAAGCAAGTGATTGGACCTAATTAAGATTCCTGATCCTTGAACATTAGTGATACCACAGCAAAGCTGTGATATCATGAGCTGGCTTTTACCAGCAGGTGATGCAGCTTGGTTAAACGCGGGTCCTGGAGCCAGATATCCTGGGTTCAAATGCTGACTCTGGTGCTTAAAGCTGTGTGATTTAAAATAAGTTTCTTTTCTTTTTTTTTTTTTTGTTTTTTTGCGGTACTGGGGATTGAACCCAGGGGCGTTCTACCTCTGTGCTACGCCCCCGGCCCTATTTTTTATACTTTATTTTGAAACCGGGTCTCACGAAGTTGCGGAGGCCTCACTAAGTAGAGAGAGAGAGAGAGAGAGAGAGAGAGAGAGAGAGAGAACGCTTGCACGTGCGCATGCATGCGCAAGCTGAGGCTGGCCGCGAACCCGGATCCTCAGGTCTCCACCTCCCAAAGTACTAGGATTACAAGCGTGCGCCACCACGCCCGGCTTAAAATAAGTTTCTTGATCGTTCTGAATGTCTCGGTTAAACAGGGATGGTTAAACAGGGATACATAATAATACCTGACTCCTAGGCTTGTTGTAAGACCAAATAACATTGCTCAGGTACACGGATTGGTATTGTGCCTCTCTCATGGTTCATTGTCAGGAGCTTAGAGCTGTGGTTTCTGTAAAGACCTGGTGTGGGGTGGGGTGGGGGCTGGGCAGTTTCTTGGTTCAGTTCTGGGACACGAGCTGGGCCGAGGCATTCTGAAAATCTTTGCAGTACTAAGGATTGAACCTAGTACCTCATGCATGCTAAACAGTGCTCTTCTACTGGGCTGTACCCTCAGCCCCAATGTTTCCTTTTATTTATTTACTTTTGTGATACTGAGAACCATAATAGCAACAAAGTACTTACAAAGCAGACACTTTTAGAAACTGTGTATCTTTGAAACCCCTTTCTCCCCATGCTGACTAGGTATTAAACCTAGGGGCATTCTACCACTGAGCTACATTCCCAGCTCTTTTTTATTTTTTATTTCCAAACAGGGACCCGCTAAGTTACCATCACTGGCCTTGAGCCAGCGATTCTCCCGTCTCAGCCTCCCAAATACCAGGATTACAGGTGTGCACCACTGCGCCTGACCCAATCTTTTCCATTTATTTATTTATTTATTTATTTATTTATTTATTTAGGTATTGGGGATTGAACTCTGGGTGTTCTACCTCTGAGCTAGACACCCAGCCCTTTTTAATGTTTATTTATTTATTTGCGATACTGAGAATTGAACCCAGGAGGGGGTTCTACCTCCGAGCTCCACCCCCAGCCCTATTTTTTATTTTTTATTTTGAAACACAGTCTCACTAAGTTGCAGAGGACCTCACTAAGTAGCCGAAGCTGGCTGCGAACCTGCGATCCTCCTGTCTCAGCCTCCTAAGTACTGAGATTACAAGCATGTACCACCATGCCCAGCTATTTATTTATTTTTTATTGTGGTACTGGGGATTGCACTCAGGGGCATTGTACCTCAGAGCTACACCCCCAGCCCTGTTTATGCTTTTGTTTTGAAACAGGGTCTCACTGGTTGCTGGGGGTCTCACTATGTTGCTGAGGATGGTCTTGGACCTGTGATCCTCCTGTCTCAGCCTCCCAAAGTACGGAGATCACAGGGGTGTGTCATCATGCCTGGCCAATCTTTTCCTTTTAGTGTGACCAAGTAGTGTTTGCTACAAACTCAAAGTTTTGGACCATTTGCCTTCATCCTAGGAAGAAATGAAATTGAGAAGCTGAAGGAGATTGATCAGTATATCTTTCAAGGAGCCACTTAGTATCAAAATTCAGGAAGTTTTAAAATTTAATAAAAAAAACCAAGCTGGGCATGGTGGTGGCACATGCCTGTAAGCCTAGTACTTGGGAGGCTGAAACAGAAGGATCGCAGGTTCCAGGGCAGCCTCGGCAACTTAACGAGGCCCTCAGCAACTTAGGGAGACCCTGTTTCAGAAAAAAAAAAAATTGGGCTGGGGGTGTAGCTCATACATAGAATACCCCTGGGTTCAATCCCCAGTACCACAACAACCAAAAGAAAAAAAAATGAAAAAAATCATTAGGTCTAAAGGCAGATACATTATAAAAGGAGACCAGTGAGTGGAAAATAATTAAGGATGGAAGCCTTCTTTTGGAAAGGTTGTAATTGAGGCAGAAAAGGCGGTTTGCTGGGAATGGAAGGGGAAATCCAAGGGTATTTTTTTTTTTTTTTTTTGTATGTGTGTGTGTGGTACCGGGGATTGAACCCAGGGGCATTCTACCTCCGGGCTATACCCCCAGCCTGATTTTTTATTCTTTATTTTGAAACAGGGTCTCACTAAGTTGTGGAGGGCCTCACTAAGTGGCTGAGGCTGGCCTCGAACCCAGATCCTCCGGACTCAGCCTCCCAAGTACTGGGATTACAAGCGTGTGCCGCCACACCCTGCTTCCAAGGGTATTTTTAATTGTTTCTTGAGAATGCAGTGAAAAGTGAGTTTCCCCACTTGTGGGATTGATAATTGGCATTCAGTAAAATAATGTGGCCGGGAAATATTCTCTCTCTTTTGTCTCCCCCTTTTTTTTAAATAGAAATTTTCAAATATCACAAAAGTGGAAAGAATAGTATCTCATGATTATTTCATCTATTTCATCATGATTATTTCATCTCTAACCCTGCCTACTCCCCCTCTCCAGGTTATTTATTCATTTATTTATTTATTTGTGGTACTGGGGATGGAACCCAGGGGCATTCTACCTCCGAGCTACACCCCCAGCCCTATTTTTTAATTCTTTATTTTAAAACAGGGTCTCACTAAATTGCGGAGGACCTCGCTAAGTAGCTGAGGCTGGCTGCGAACCCAAATCCTCCTGTCTCAGCTTCCCAAGTACTGGGAAGTGTGCGCCACCACGCCTGGCTCTCTCCAGGTTATTTTGAAGCAAACCCAAGACACCATATCATTTAATGTGTATCTCTAAAACACAGGAACTTTTTTGGGGGGGTACTTGGGGATTGAACCCGGGAGCATTCTACCTTTGAGCTATACCCTTAACCCTATTTTATTTTTTATTTTGAAACAAGGTCTCACTAAGTTGCTGAGACTAGTCCTGAACCTGTGATTCTCCTGTCTCAGGAATTCCATTTAAAAATTTTTTATTTCAAGCCAGGCGTGGTGGTGCACACTTGTAATCACAGTACTTGAGAGGCTGAGACAGGAGGATCGTAGGTTCACAGCCAGCCTCAGCAACTTGTGAAGCCCTCTGCAACTCAGCCTCCCATGGACTGGGATGACAGGCGTGCACCACCACACCTGACTTAGTATCATGTTCTTGAGGTTCAACTATGTTGTAACCTGTGTCTGTATTTCATTCCTTTTTGTGGCCAAATAATATTCCATTGTGTGGATATTGCACATTCGGTTTATGCATTCATTGATGGACATTTGGACTGTTTTCGCTTTTTGGCTGTTATGAATAATGCTGCTCTAAAAGTTCACATCCAAGCCTTTGTGTGGGCAGACGTTTCCATTGCTGTTGGTTAATATAGCTGAAAGTGGAGTTGTTGGGTCATAAGTAAATATGTTTAACCATTTGAAAAATTGTGTCAGACTTTTTCCAATGTGACTTTAGCATTTTGCGTTCCCAGCAGCGATGTATAGGGGTTCTAGTTTCTCCACATTCTCTTCCCTGTGATAATAGCCATTCTAGCTGGGCGTGGTGGCACATGCATGTAATCCTAGCCCCTGGGAGGCTGAGACGGGAGGATCCCAAGTTCAAAGCCAGTCTCAGCAACTTAGCAAGGCTCTTGGCAACCCAGTGAGACCGTATTTCCAAATAAGAAATAAAATCGGGCTGGGGGTAGAATGCCTCTGGGTTCAATCCCCTGCACCAAAAAAAAAAAAAAAAAGACATTCTAGTGGGTGTGACGTGGCATCTTTTTATGGTTTTGATTTGCATTTTCCTAATGACTGGCGATACGAAGCATCATTTCACGTGTCTGTTGGCCAGTTGTGTACTTCTTTGGAGAAATGTCTATTCAGATCACTTGTCCATTTTCAGTTGTGTTTGTCTTTTTATTGTTGAACTATATAATTATATATATAAGATATATATAGCTATACACATATATATATAATCCTACATAATTTCTGGATACAAGTCCATTTTGCAAATATATTTGAAAAATTTGCCTTCCAGTCTGTGACTTGTCTTTTCACTTTTTTTTTTTTGTGGTACCGAGCTACACCCCCAGCTCTATTTTATTTTTATTTTGAAACAGGAGCTCGCTAGGTTGATGAGAGTCTCACTACTTCCTGAGGCTGTCCTCGAACCTACAATCTTCCTGTCTCAGCCTCACAAGTACTGGGATTACAAGCATGTACCATCATGCCTGGCTCTTCACTTTCTTGATATTATCCTTTGAAACACAAAGTCCTTTTAAACTATAGGTTCCTCTTTCATTGCTTTTTTCCCCTTTGCAAAAAAAAAAAAAAAAATTTCCCCCTGGTGGTACTGGGGATTGAACCCAGGGGCACTCTACCCCTGAGCTACATTCCCTTTTTATTTTGAGACAGTCTTGCTGAGTTGCCCAGGCTGGCCTCCAACCTTTGATCCTCTTGCCTCAGCCTCCCAAGTCGCTGGGATTACAGGCATGCACCGCCATACATGTCTTCCCTTGCAGTTTTTTTGTTGAAGGAAACAGTCATTTGTCCTGTGGATTCTTTGCAGGATTTTCCCGATTGCTTCCTTTTGATGTGGATTAACATGTTTTTCAGTTTCTTGTATATTCTGTGAATTGGCAATTAGAATCTGCTGTGTTTTTGAATTAAAAATGTTTGAGTCAGAGGTCAGATGGATTCAAGGCCGAATACATTAAGTGCAAATAGCCAGGAAGTGGAGTGGCACTAGGTAATGCATACACAAGATAAATGGGTATCACGAGGCCAGAAACAGCCAAGGTGACCATTAATAGGGTAATGGATAAATATAATGTGGTATGGTCACATGTTAGAAAGCCACAAAGATGTTAAAAGGAATAGTATGGATTGATGCCCATCACCAGGGCTATGTCTTAATATTAATATTCTATGAGAAAAAAGCAGGGTGGCTGGATGTGGTGATTACATTTGTAATCCCAGTACTTGGGAGGCTGAGGCAGGAGGATTGCAAGTTCGAGGACAGCCTGGGCAACTTAGCAAGACCCTGTTTCAAAATAAAAAGGGCTGGGGATGTAGCTTAGTGGTAGAGCACCCTTAGTACCCCCAAATCCCCAGTACCCAAAGAAAAAAGAAAGCAGGTATAGAATTATATCTAAAATATATGTCTTGATGAAAATTAAAGGTTAACACAGAAGACAGCATTGTGGGTTCAGGTATGTATGCAGAAGTAAACAAATTGTCAGGAAGAAAGATGCCTGTGAGACATGTGTGGGTGGTTTTCTTCGGGAGGTAGTGGCCACAATTTATTTGTTTTCCTTAAAGAATTTAGTAGATAGGAATACTTGATTGCCAGCCTCTTGAAGCTAAGGAATACTGATTTCCAGATAATGCCTTCGCTCTTACTGGGGAAGTAGAACTTGTAGGGCCAGAAAGCCATTATTATTCTCAGACACTGTCATTTGCCAGACTTTACTTGAAGGTCCTTGGTCCTCCTTTCCATCAGTAACTTTTCTTTTAGGAATCCTTCTGACATTAGAGAGACACTGAAATCCCTGTTTCAAGGATGGGGAGAGCCAGGCCCAGAGAGGTCAGATAATCCACGGAGCAGACCAGCTCTAAGGGCTTTGGGCTCAGTGGGTAATTGGCTGTAGGTTCTTGCCTGATGCTAATGACATTTGGGCAGCGTTGTCTTATTTTTCTGCAGTGTTGAAGGTCATGGTTTTCTCCTTGGTGTTGACTGGATGCTCTCCAGCAGTGACTTGTACTCAATCAGCTGAAACAAGTGAATGCAAAAAAGAATATTTGTGGTTTTCATTCAAGGCAGAAAAGTGATGCTATTACTATTTTTTCTCCACGAGGCCACGGGGTTGGCCTATTATGGTAGAATGTAAGAAGGAAGTGTTCCAGTGTCAGCAAACTCCTGTCTACCTCCTCCGCTTGCAGGTGCAATGGGCTAAATCCCACCGATGGTGACTCTTGTGGTGTTGTGTCACTCTGTCAGGGTGACTAATACGAAGTCAGAGTCTTAGTGCTCTTAAAATTTGAAACTAGCTGGGCATGGTGATGCACGCCTATAATCCCAGTACTTGGGAGGCTGAGACAGGAGGATTGCAGGTTCAAGGTCAGCCTCAGCAACTTAGTGAGAACCTGTTTCAAAATAAAAAAATAAAAAGGACTAGGGATGTAGTTCAGACATAGAATGCCTCTGGGTTCAATGTCCAGTATTGCCCCCCCCAAAAAAAAGTTGGAACTAAAGTCCAAGATTTTATGGACTTCTCTAAATTGCAGCAATGTGACCACAGTTCCAGATGCGTGCCTGCCAACCTGCCACCCTCCTGTCTACATGTAGGCCGTGCGTGAGTCCTCAAGGGAGATAAAGATTCACTCCCACATGGTAAGCACAGATATGGTCGTAATACATCAACAGATGCACATTAAATCTGTGATATTAAAATTTCATGGTGGGGATGATTAGGATAGAAATGTCTAAAATGAATCCTAAGGGGGAAGATAGTGAAAAAAGATTGAGACGCATGATACAGGCTGAAGCAATTTTCTCATTATCATGTGCATTTGCATTTTGTTCACCCCTAGCATTTCAGGATAAAGCTTCACCCCTTGTTGCATGGACTTCAGACTTTTATGGCTGGCAGAATCCATCATTAATTCATCATTTTGCATGAAGCACCGTTTTGAACTATTGACTCTATTTGTAGAGACTTAGCCTGCCTGCCTGTCTTTTTTCCTTCCTCTCTTCCTCCTTTCCTTTTTCCTCCTCCTCCCTCTCCATCCATCTATCTATCATCTATGTATGTATGTATGTATGTATGTATCTATCTATCATCTGTCTATTTATCTATCATCTGCCTATTTATCTATCATCTATCTATCTTGTCTATTTACTTATTTTGTGGTACTAGACATTGAACCCAGGAGAGTTCTACTTCTGAACCACAACCCAAGTTCTATTTTATTTTTTACTTTGAAGTAGAGTTTCACTAAGTTGCTGAGGGCCTTGCTAAATTGCTGAGGCTGGCCTCAAACCTGTGATCCTCCTGTCTCAGCCTCCTAGGTACTGGGATTATAGGCATACGCCACCATGCCTCGCTATTCTTACTACTTTAAAATTTTTATTTATTTTTTTGGCACCCAGGATTGAACCCAGGGGCATTCTACCTCTGAGCTACAACCTCTTCTCTATTTTATATTTTATTTGGAAACAGCGTCTTGCTAAGTTGCCGAGGCTGGCTTCGAATCTGCGATCCTCCTGTCTTAGTCTCCTAAATACTGGAATCACAGGTGTGCGCCACCATGCCTGGCTCCTCCCTTCCTTTCTAGGTAATGATGCAGTGAACGTTTTGTGTGAGGTAGTTTTCCTTCCTTTGGATTATGTCTTTTGGGTGATTTCCCAGAGGTAGCACTGATTTTTTTTTTTTTTTTGCTAAAGCAGTTGTAGTAGTTTAAATTGCTGCTAGTAAGGGCGAGGGCTCCAGAGGCAGCAGCGACTGGTCAGAAATTCGGGGCTCAGCATTCAGCAAACATTTATTGGAAGGCAGTTTGGTGTGTCCTCTATCGCTTAGCAAGGGGCTATGCCATGTTGGTGTCTGTGGGACCAAGTTGAATAAACTGACCAAAAAAGGTTTTGCTGGAGTAACACTATGTGTATTAGCCGGGACTCTTTTCAGTTGAATGTGGCAGAAGTTGATTTGACCCATTTCGGCAACATGGGAATATACAGTCTTGTAATGGGAAAAATGTAGGGATCAAGTTTTCAGGCTCCGCTGCATCCAGGTGCTTGGGGAGTTGTCAGGACTCCCCAGGCACCTGTCAGTTGTCAGTTCCTCCCTGTTGGCTTCCTCCACAAGCAGTCTTTCCTCTGCAGAGGCAAGAGAGCTCCCAGCAGCTCTTGGGCCACATCCTGTACCCTAGCAACACCTGAGCTAAGCATGGGCCTCCTTCCCACGTGCTGCAGGAAAAGTCCTAGGGCTCAGACCAGGGGTCTGGCTGCCCTTGTGGTGGTCCTGGGACCCATCGCCGTGAGTGTCTGGGCAGGGCTGGCTCATAAGCCCAGTCCAGAGCCTTGGGTGGAGTGTGTTCTAAGTAAAGGGGTGGCAGTTATCATTTGGGGTGGGGTGGTCAGGACGGCCTCACTGGGAGGGCGATCTGAGCAGTCGACCCCCAGGTTTTGCCTCTGAGCAGCTGGATGGGGTGAGAACTGCCTTCTGAGGTGGGAGAGGCTAGGGGAGCAGGTTTCTGGGAGACGTGGAGCAGTTTGAGGTCTCCATGGGGTGAGGACTCTTACCCTGGTCCTGGCTTCTGCTTGCTGACCGGGAGCTCCTCAAAGTTTGGCAGTACTGCTTCCTCTGCCCCCCACCCGTGCAGCACCCTGCTGGGCCTGGGCACCTCGCTTCCTCGGAGGAGGGCCCCTTACCCACCCCCATCTCAGTTTTCTTTGCCTGCATCTATGTATCTTAGAACATGCTCTTTCTTCCCCAAACTTAAAACAAAACCAAAAAGTCAAAATGACATTAAAGACAATTGTGAAAACATGGAATATACCTATAAATATACCTCCCTAGCACATTAAATATTTAGATTGTTAGCATTCCACTCTGTCTTTGTTCAAAGCTTCTGTATGTAGTCTACATAATGGTATTGACTTTACATTTGAATTAGCGTTTCCATTTACGTTATAGCGTTTATTCACGTTCCCTCTCGACACAATTATTCAAAAAGGCAGCCTAACATTTGGTGAAATTAATGCGCTGCAGTTATTTAGCCTTTCTGCCACTGTAGCAAAAGAAAGCAAATCCCATTTGTGATGTTCTAGGACAGAATTGGCAAATGTTTTCTGTGAAGGGCTGGATAGTAAATATTTTCTGCCTCGTGGGCCATCTGGCCTCCGCCCTAAGTCTTCATTTCTGCTGTTGTAGGATGAGAGCAACCACAGACAATTCAGATCTGAAAAGGCATGGCTGAGCCGGGCGTGGTGGCGCATGCTTGTAATCCCAGTACTTGGGAGGCTGAGACGGGAGGATCGTAGGTTCGCGGCCAGCCTCAGCTACATAGAGAGGCCTTCTGCAATTTAGTGAGACCCTGTTTTAAAATAAAAAATAAAATAGGGCTGGGGGTATAGCTTGGAGGTAGAATGCCCCTGGGTTTAATGGTTTAATCCCCAGTACCACACACACACAAAAAAAAAAAAAAGAAAAAAAGAAAAGACATGGCTGTGTTCCAATAAAACTTTATTTAGAAAGACAGGCAGTAGCTGGATTTGGCCTCAGGGCTCTTCTGGGACACTGCAGTGGAAATCTGTGTTCATGATGCTGCGCTCAGGCAGTCACTGTGCCGTGGTGGGAAGAGCTGTGGATACAGACATTCTGGATTTGATTCTATTAAAGAACTTGGGGAAATTATTGAACTTCTGTGACTTTTTTTATGGTACTGAGGATGGAACCCAGGGGCATTCTACCTCTGAGCTACACCCCCAGCCCTTTTTATTTTTTTGTTTTGAAACAGGGTCTTGCTAGGTTGCTGAGAGTCTTGCTGTACTGCTGAGGCTGGCTTCAAACCTGTGATCCTCTTGTCTCAGCCTCCCAAGTACTGGGATTATAGGTATGTACCACCACGCCCGACTTCTGTGACCCTTAATTCCATCATTGGAAAATAGAAGTCAAAACAAGTGATGAGTATGTAGTGCTTTACTTAGTACCTGGAAAATCCAAGGACTGGCAGAGTAGTTATTTCTTCTTTTTCTCATTTCCCTCAGTCCTCCTTTACTGTTCAAGGTATAAAAAAGGCATTTTTATTTTATTTTTTTAGCTTTTGGTATATGCTGCCCATTACTTTTCAGAACTTACTGTGTCCATATGTTGCTACCAGTGGGTGCCCCTGAGTTACCATAGCTTTACCACACCGCGTAATTTCATTTTAAATGTTTCTTAATAGTCATGTAACGGTGTCATGTGGTGGTTATTAGTATGTATTTTGCCTTTCTCCATCCATGAGGGAAGACACACTTTTTCTTCAAAATATTTGCACTTTGCCATTTTAGTGTTTTTCCAACAGCAGGGATTGGCAAGCTGGGCGGGCCACCTGTTTTGTAAATAAAGTTTTATTAGCACACAGCCATGCTCATTCATTTACTATTGTCTATACCTGCTTTCATGCTAAAGTAGCAGAAGTGAGTAACTGTGGCCCGATGGCTTGCAAAGTCCAAAGTAAAGTAATGAAAATATTTGCCCATTCTTCTTGTTTTTATTTTATTTATTTACTTGTTATTATTTTTTGGGCACTGGGAATTGAACCCAGGGACATTCTACCTCCAAGCTACACTCTTAGCCCTATTTTATTTATTTATTTATTTATTTGTTTATTTTTGTGGTACTGGGGATTGAACCCAGGGGCATTCTACCTCTGGGTTACACCCCCAGTCTTATTTTTTATTCTTTATTTTGAAACAGGGTCTCACTAAGTTGCGGAGGGCCTCATTAAGTAGCTGAGGCTGGCCGCAAACCCACATCCTTTGGTCTCAGCCTCCCAAGTACTGGGATTACAAGCGTGTGCCACCACGCCCGGCTCCCTCTTTTATTTTGAAACAGGGTTCTGCTAAGTTGTGGAGGGTCTTGCTAGATTGCTGAGGCTGGCCTTGAACCTGTGATTCTCCTGTCTCAGTTTCCCAAGTACTGGGCTTACCACCATGCCTGACTCCATCTTTCTTCTAGAGGAAATTGATGGTCCCCATTCTTTGCTCATTTACAAATCTGCTGTTGACTTGGTCTTTGATCTCAGACATCACAAGCCCGTGTGGATGGCCTGAGCCCATCGGTCTTGAGGCAGAGCCTGCCTCTTTCCACTCTGTGGTGGCAGACGATCTGTCCCCTCGTCCTTACCCAGCTGTGTCACTTTCCCCCACAATACTGGGAGCCCACGCCCTAACTTTGAGGAAGAACGATTTCCCATTTTATCTGAGTATGTGTTAATGGTTCAGCAGACAAAACCACTGCCCTGTCCACTCATGACATGCACGAGGCAACTACTGTGTCCTGGCTCGGTCTGGTCTTCGCCATTTAGAGAAGCCACTTGGAGAACCACAGAAGCAAACCCCACTGGGGTCTATTCAGTGATTGCCGAGTTTCTCTCTGAGTGGGGGTTCAGTGAGGCTCCTTTCCAGCCCTGGAAGGGCTCACAATCCAGGGCAGTTGGTGACTATCTATAGTCATTTCTATCCTATGGATCATATCGGGGTGTGGCCTGTCTGGAGGGCCGTGGAGCATGGGGTGGAGCTGTTTACTGTGCCGTGGAGGATTCTCAGCCGCAAGGATTCTCAGAGAAGGAACATCCGAGCCCGCCACCAGGAGGTGGATTCTCTTTGATGGCACTTTGAAGAAGGAGCCCTCCCCCTTTTTTTGTGCTGTAGTTGAGCCATCCAAGGGGTTAGCCTGGCCTTATGGAGGGTGGAAGGCACGAGTTTTGTGACAAAACGTTGGTTTTGTCACCTCTGGGCTGTTCTTTGGGCAACTGACCCATGTCATTTCTAAGCCTCAGTTTCTTCATCTTGCACCGGCCCCACCTCACAGGTAGATGCGCAGGTGGAGTACGCAGCTCAGACTGGCAGAGCGCGGCAGTTCTGGTCCCCAGGCAGGTTGTGTTTGGTTCTTGTAGAGCTGGCTGGAACCCAGCTTGAAGGAGAGTACAATTAGGTGCCAACACACTGACATGAAGGTCTGGATTTGCAGCCTCTTGAAAAAGCAGGAGTGGGGGCCAGTTGCTGGGACTGCCATGAGGTGCTGCCAGCCAGGGCGGAGCAGCAACTGCCATCCCTCAGGGGCACCTGTCCAGCTCGCAAGTCTCTACCCTGCCCTCCTTTCTGCCCGCCCTGCCCATCGTTTCCACTCTCCGCCCAATCCTGTAGGCATCGGAGGGCCCACGCTTGGTCTTGGACACTGCAGCCTTCTCTGCTCCCCTCCTCCTTCACCCTGCTCCCCTTCCAGTTACTTATTTGGGGGTGTTTCGGGGGTGGGTGGGAGGGGGTTAAATAACAGCCACAGCAACAGTGAACTCACCATTGGGCCTGCAAGTGTGATTGTGTGTGCATTCTACCAGCGAGCGGGGGCAGCACGTGACCGTCATCTGCAAGGCTCTGTTTGTGGGGTCTTGGGCAGAGGGGGTGGGGAGGTGGGGCCATGATTATGATGTGGGCCTGGTCCACAGCCTGCTGGGAACCCTGTGCATAGCTCTCTAACTGTAGGGCAGCCACGAAGTCTGGAAGCAGGCGCTCTTATTTTCATTTTTTTTTTTTTTTTTGCGGTACCGGGGATTGAACGCAGGGGCGTTCTACCTCCGCGCTACGCCCCCGGCCCTATTTTTTATACTTTATTTTGAAACCGGGTCTCACGAAGTTGTGGAGGGCCTCACTAAGGAGAGAGAGAGACAGAGAGACAGAGAGACAGAGAGACAGGGAGAGAGAGAGCAAGAGAGCTGAGGCTGGCCACGAACCCAGATCCTCCAGTCTCCGCCTCCCAAAGAACTGGGATTACAAGCGTGCGCCACCACGCCCGGCTTCTTATTTTCATTTTTGTGTGTGCGTGTGGTACTGGGGATTGAACCCAGGGGCGTTCTACCTCCGAGCTGCACCATCAGCCCTGTTTTACTTTTTTATTTTTGAAACAGGGTCTCACTAAGTTGCTGAGAGTCTTGCTAAGTTTCTTTTTTTTTTTTTTTTGCGGTACAGGGGATTGAACCCAGGGGCATTCTACCTCCAAGCTACACCCCCAGTCCTATTTTTTTATTTTGAAATAGGGTCTCACTAAGTTGTGGAGGGCCTCACTAAGTAGCTGAGGCTGGCCGCGAACCCAGATCCTCTGGTCTCAGCCTCCCAAGTACTGGGATTACAAGCGTGTGCCACCACGCCCAGCTGCTTGCTAAATTTCTGAGGCTGTCTTCGAACCTGTGATCCTCCTGTCGCAGCTTCCTAAGTACTGGGATTACAGGCATGTGCTACCATGCCCGGCCTATTCTTTTCATTTTTAAGCCCCCTCCTTCTTCATTACTTCTGGTAGAGCAGGGGTCTGATAAATTGAGCCCAAAGCCTGCTCATTAACACATTATCTTTGGCTGCTTTTACACCACAGTGGTGGGAGCGAGGAGCTGCAAAAGCAACCCTAAGTCCCGCAAAGCCTGAAATATGAATTGTCTGGCTCTTTACAGAAACAGTTTGCTGACCCACTCTAGGGTATACTAAAGGTACAGGTTTATTCAGTGAAAACCAGATACACAAATCATGGCCACAGCCCACCACAGAGGCAGAGGCAGAGGCAGAGGCAGGGCTGGGGGGAAGTGCAGCTTTGCAGGGCGCACTGGGTGACTCACGTGGTATCATCATGTGTCTCCTGTAGTATCAGTAAGTCGTTTATTGGGCATTCATCTGTGCTTCCAGATGTTCTGACCACTCTAGATAATTCAGTGCAGGGTACAGAGATCAGAGCTTACGTAGGGACAGCGGTGGGATCAGGTTTGGCCATCACAGGGCTTGGAAAAATGTGGCTGCAGCTGGAGGGGCAGGTGGGAGCAAGGCATGGTTTTTGTTAAATTTTGGGGGGTATTATGATATCCTCACATGCTGTTGAGATTGTGTACGTGAGAAGGAGTCATTTGACAATGTGGGGAAAACGAGGGACAGTTGCTGGAGCATGTTCTTGAGCAGGTGAAAGGAGGTGGGACTCAGAGCTCAAGAGCCTGCCGAAGCCTCAGTTTTCTCACATGTGAAATGGGACGATCAGAGCTTCTCATCTGCAGCACCGTTGACGCTTTGGGCTAGACGGTGCTTGGTTGTGGGGACCATCCTGTGTACTGAAGGAGTTTAGTAGCATCCTAGAAGCCAGTAGCAGCCTCCCAGCTGTGATAACCAAACATGTCTCCAAACTTTGCCTCATGAGCCCGGGCAGGGGTGCGAAATCACCCTGGTTGAAGATCTTACCTACACCCACTCCTGGGTGAGCCCCTTGAACCTCCAACTCCTTGAACACTTGAAGGCACCTGCTGTGACTGATCCAGAGGTTAGGGACCTCCTGGCATCAGACAGACTCCCCTCTGGATAATCAGGAATGTGCAAGAGAAGCCAGCTGTTCTGCTGTGTGATTGTGTCAGACTCAGTATTCCCTGGAGTTGTCTCTTTCTGCCATTGGGGAAGTCCTCCTGTAGTAGTTCCTTTGGTCTGGAAAGTTCTCTTGGTCAGCATCTGCCTGTTGTAGTCCTCATAAAAAGTTTTCTTTATTGGAGTAGAATGCATGGATTGAACCCAGGGACATTCTACCTCCAAGCTACACCCCCAGCCCTATTTTCTGTTCTTTATTTTGAAACAGGGTCTCACTAAGTTGCAGAGGGCCTCACTAAGTAGCTGAGGCTGGCTGCGAACCCAGATCCTCCGGTCTCCGCTTCCCAAGTACTGGGATTACAAGCGTGTGCCACCATGCCTGGCTCTTCCTTCTCCTTTCTCTCAGCC
Source organism: Glis glis (assembly GCA_004027185.1). Taxonomy (NCBI): domain Eukaryota; kingdom Metazoa; phylum Chordata; class Mammalia; order Rodentia; family Gliridae; genus Glis; species Glis glis. The sequence goes on from PVJS01012483.1 coordinate 18,992, forward strand.
CTGCTTAGCGCATTGCAAAGTAGCCTCAGCCCGGAGGAACGTCTGGCGTGACTTTGCCTCCACTGCTGCGTGGAGGGGCAGCGAGAGACCATGGTTTAAATATGTACGTGGCCTCGATCGAGCGGCATAACCTCCTCTGTGAGATGGGAACCTCTGAGGTTGTTGCCAGGAATAAAGAAGGAATATATGCAGGATGCCTGGTTGCACCTTGCTCCTCTCCCTCTCCCTCTGTTCTGGGGACCCTCTTGTACCTTTTCATCCCCCAGGGCAGTGAACACAGAGGATGGATTAGATTGCTTTGCCTGTACTTTGAGTTCAAAAGACTTCTTGGAATCAGAAGTCTTTTTTATTTTTATTTTTTTTGATACTGGGGATTGAACCCAGGGGCATTCCACCTCTGAGCTATACCCTCAGCCCTTTTTATTTTATTTTATTTTATTTTATTTTATTTTATTTTTTTGTGTGTGGTACTGGGGATTGAACCCAGGGGACTTTTACCTCTGAGATACACCCCCAGCCCTATTTTTTAATTTTTCATTTGGAAACAGGGTCTCACTAAGTTGCTGAGACTGGCCGCGAACTTGCAATCCTCCTGTCTCAGCCTCCCAAGTACTGGGATTACAGGCGTGCGCCACCACGCCTGGCTTATTTTCTATTTTGAAACAGGGTCTTACTAAGTTGCCGAAGGCCTTGCTAAGTTGCTGAGGCTGGCCTCGAACCTGCGATCCTCCTGTTCCAAGTACTGGAATCGTAGGCATGCATCACCACATCTGGCTTTGGAGCCAGAAGTCTTGATGCCCCTGGGGTATAGGTTGCCAACGACAACAACAGCAATGATATCTGACTTGTATAAAGTACTTGGCATATACTAGGCTCTGTTCTAGGCGTGCCATGTAATTCACTCATTTAATGGTCCTGGTGAGGAGCTGGAGGCAGAGAGGTTAAATAGTGTGCGCATGACCGCATGGCTGGTGGAGGGTTGGAGCCCTGCCCACCCCATCCTTCAAGTTTGTTCTTTCTCCCCAGGAGGTCCCCAGACTGTGACTGGAGATCCTAGGCTGAAGGCCAGAGGTGTGTGGTAAAAACGAATGTAGGATCCTAAGGAATCTAAACATTAAATCAAACATTAGATGCTACAGATTCTAAACATTAAGGGCAGAGTGAGAGACAATGGGCGGTACCTGGACCGGTACCTGGACCAGGTGGCAGAGTTTCTCATGCGCATGTGATTTCTGAGTTAGAGTTTCAGGATGACTACCTTTCTCAGACAGGTTTGTGGAGCCCTGGAGGTATTCCCTGGGTTGCCTTTTCGTTTTGATGGTGATCTAACAGGAAATGAGGGAGAAGCCTGTTCTGGCTCCCTGGTTGATGGTGCTGGCTGGGGCTGCTCCTGGAGAAGGGAGGAGACAGGGGGCCCGGGGCTCCAGCACTTGCGTATCGCTGAGAAATGGCTCCTGAACTTGCAGAGGGCTGGAGCTGGAGGTTTGTTACAGGGGTCGAGGGTGAGCAGACTTAGCAGATGGCTGAGCCAGGAGCCAGTAGACTTGTAATCGAATCCCCCCTTGACTGCTTCCCATGATCTAGCCTCGGGTAGAAGTCTTCTCTGAGCCTCAGTTCTCTGTGGAATGAAGCCCCCGTGCCTTCTCTGCCAAGGACGCAGCCAGGCACTCAGCGATGGCCCAGAGTTGGGGCTCCATAGGTGGGCATCGGCCCCTGCTCTTGGGCAGCTGCAGTGCATGAAGCTGGATGATTCTCCTGGGCCCTGGTTGGGGGGCGGGTGCTGCATTCTCTGCCTTGTCACTGGGACAAGGTAGGAAAGAGAACATGGGTTTCTCTGCCTTCCTGACTCTGTAGAGTCCCCAGGTTTGCAGACTGCAGAGCTGGGGTGGGAGGCATGATCTCATGCAGAAACCAGCACCCAGAGAAGGGAAGTGACTGTCCCTGTCACATGGCCACGAGTGGCTCGGCCAGGAGGAAAACTCAGGCCTTGTGACTTCCCGCTCAGTGTGCCTCCCACCATTTCTCCCAGCCAGGGGCCTCTCTGGGCACCCCCTGCTGTTGATAAGTGACCCCGAGGCTACCTGTGCATCCCACACTCTATGAGATCCCCTTCTTTTACTCCTCTTCAGGGCTAAAATGGCCACAAGTGTGCCTTCTGAGGTTAGGGGTGTCTCACTTGAGTGCTTCTTTTTTTTAACTTTTTAATTTTTTTGGTCCTGGGGATTGAACCCAGGGATATTCTTTTTTTTTTTTTTTTTTGCAGTACTGGGGATTGAATGCAGGGGCATTCTACCTCTGAGATACACCCCCAGCCCTATTTTTTTTTATTCTTTATTTTGAAACAGGGTCTCACTAAGTTGCAGAGGTCCTCACTAAGTAGCTGAGGCTGACCGCGAACCTGCGATCCTCCCGACTCAGCCTTCCAAGTACTGGGATTATAAGCGTGTGCCACCATGCCTAGCCTAACCCAGGGATATTCTACCTCCAAGCTACACCCCCAGCCCTTTCTATTTTTTTATTTTGAAACAGGGTCCCACTAAGTTGCTGAGGGTCTTGCTAAATTGCTCAGGTTGACCTTGAACCTGTGATCCTTCTGTCTCAAGCCTCCCAAGTACTGAGATTAGAGGTGTGCACCACCATGCTTGGCTGAGTGCTTCTTGCCTGCAGAGAGAGATCATGGTCAGGGCAGGTGAGCCCTTGGGCTGAGCCCTACACAACCTCAGGGTGCACAGGCTCCCCCCTCCATCCAGAAAAGAGCCTTTGCCAGGTAAGGCAGAGGAGGCTGCTGACATCATGGAACAAGCAGTAGTGCAAAACACCATAGTAAATATCTAGGATCATTGTGCGTCATGTGAAGGGTAGGTGCTAAGTCCTTGCTGTTCAAGTGGAGGACGGGAGACAGCATTGCAGCATCAACTGGAAGCCTGTGCCACATGCAGAACCTCAGGGCCCATTCTTCACTTCCGGAATCAGAAGCTGCCTTTTAACAAGATCTCCAGGAGGTTCACGTGAGCATGTTAAAGTTAGAAAAGCACTGCGTTAGTTGGGCATGGCGGCACACATCTATAATCCCAGTACTTGGGAGGCTGAGATAGGAGGATCGCAGGTTTGAGGACGGCCTCAGCAATTTAATGAGGCCCTCTGCAACTTAGTGAGACCCTGTTTCAAAATAAAAAATAAACCAGGGCTGGGAGTGTAGCTCAGAGATAGAATGCCCCTGGGTTCAATCCCTAGTACCACAAAAAACAAACAAAAACAAAAAAGGAAAAACACCGTGATAAGAGATTGTCCGTGGTGAGATGATGGAGGTAATTCCCCTTGTACGGTTTTCCTGATTTGTTTTTATTCTATTTTTTCACATCAGTTACTTTTTTTTTTTTGTGGAACCGGGGATGGACCAAGGGGCATTCTACCTCCCAGCTACGCCCCCAGCCCTATCTTTTATTCTTTTTTATTTTGAAACACGGCCTAAGTTGCAGAGGGCCTCACTAAGTAGCTGAGGCTGGCCTTGAACCTGCGATCCTCCTCTCAGCCTCCCAAGTACTGTGATTACAAGCGTGTGCCACTACGCCTGGCTTACATCAGTTACTTTTTTTTTTTTTGCGGTACCGGGGATTGAACCCAGGGGCGTTCTACCTCCGAGCTACACCCCCAGCCCTATTTTTTATACTTTATTTTGAAACCGGGTCTCACGAAGTTGCAGAGGGCCTCACTAAGTAGAGAGAGAGAGAGAGAGAGAGAGAGAGAGAGAGAGAGACAGGGGGGGAGAGAGAGAGAGAGAGAGAGAGAGAGAGAGAGAGAGCTGAGGCTGGCCACGAACCCGGATCCTCCGGTCTCCGCCTCCCAAGTACCGTGATTACAAGTGTGCGCCACCACGCCCGGCCCACATCAGTTACTTTTATGATAAGAAAAATAGTAAAGGCATTTCCCGGGGCGAAACTCTGTTGAGTTTCCAGTTGGCGTCACCCAAGGGTGAGTAGAGTTGCTGGGTCTAGTACTGGAAGAAAGAAAGAAAACAAGCCTGACTTCTGTTTTCTGATGTTAGGGAGGCAAAGAACAGGATTTATCGATAGACACAGGTGCCAAGGGAGGAGATGGAGGGCCTTGCGCAGGTGGGTCTGTACGCATCCTGAATGATGCTCCAAGATGGCCTCTTGTCTGGCAGAATGGTGTGTGAAGGTTTTCCTTTATAAAATGTCCTAGAGTGTCTGCTCACTGGTTTTCTTTCTTTCTTTCTTTCTTTCTTTCTTTCTTTCTTTCTTTCTTTCTTTCTCTCTCTCTCTCTCTCTCTCTCTCTCTCTTTCTTTCTTTCTTTCTTCCCTTCCTTCCTCCCTCCCTCCCTCCCTCCTTCCTTCCTTCCTTCCTTCCTTCCTTCCTTCCTTCCTTCCTTCCTTCCTTTCTTTTTTTGTGGTACTGAGAATTGAACCCAGGGGCATTCCACCTCCGATCTATACCCGCAGCCCTATTTATTTTTTATTTTGAAGCAGAATCTTTCTAGGTTGCTCAGGGTCTTGCTAAGTTACTGATACTGGCCTCAGACCTGCAATCCTCCTGTCTCAGCCTCCCGAGCTCACTGGCTTTCTCTCCAGGCCTGGAGTAAGGCAGGAGCCTTGGTGTGGTGGCCCCAACACAGCTGTCAAGGGGCATGGTCTTGGGTCAGGATCATAGTTCTATGAGTTAGCGTTCAAGCAGAGCAGAGCCCTAACCCTTCATCCTGGCCCCAAGGCGCTCTGCGACTGGCCCTGCCTTCCTGCCTGATCACTCCTTCCCGTCTTGTGCTTTTTGCTCAAGTCACAGCAGACTTCCTTCTAGTCCTGAAGACCAGAAGCCGAGCTGGTCCTGCCTGAGCCTCTGCCCAGCTGTTTGCTCAGCCTGGAACGCTGCCTTTCCGTGTTTCCATGGCTGCTCCTTCTCTTTATAAAGGGCTCAAGTTGGACTGGGGATGTAGCTCAGGGGTAGAGTGCTTGCCTAGCGTGTACAAGGCCCTGGGTTCAATCCCTAATCTCTGTGAGAGAGAGAGAAAGAGAGAGAGAGAGAGAGAGAGAGAGAGAGAGAGAGAGAGAGAAATGCCACCTGTGCAGAGAGGCCCCCGTGGCAGCACTGGCTCAAGTGGGCCTCTTCCTTCCTCATTTTATCACTCTGTTTGTTTTTTCTTCCTCGTATGATTCTCTAGCACCACGTCATTTATCAGTGTACTTATCTACTAATATACTATTTTTTTTCCTAGTACAAGTTTAGCTCTATGAAAAGATGGCTTTTTTTTTTTTGGTTCTGGGGATTGAACCCAGGGGCATTTTACCTCTGAGCTACATCCTCAGCCCTATTTTATTTTTATTTTGAAACTGGATCTCCCTAGGTTGATGAGAGTCTCATTACTTGCTGAGGCTGTCCTCCAACCTGCGATCCTCCTGTCTCAGCCTCCCAAGTACTGGGATTACAGGTGTGCACCACGACACCTGGCTGAATATGGCTTATTTATTTATTTATTTTTGCAGAACTGGGGATTGAACCCAGGGGCATTCTACTTCTGAACTATACCCCCAGCCCTATTTTTTGCTCTTTATTTAGAAACAGAGTCTCGCTGAGTTGCGGAGGGCCTCACTAAGTAGCTGGGATTATAAGCGTGCGCCACCACACCCGGCTTGAAGATGGCTTTTTTATACCATTTACCTTCCATGTCCCCAGCACTTAGAACATTGCCTGGCACACAGTAAACGTCAAACTAAGTCCTGAGTGGATCAGTGCACACAGTTACTTAAAGCCTCTGAGCTTCAGTTTCTGTATCCGTGGTGTGAGATCCCAGCTTATAGGGTGGATCTGAAGATAAAAGGAGATGTGCGTGCAGAGGGCGCAGCTTGGTGCCTGACCTGCAGCAAGTGGCCAACACACTGTGGCAGCTGTCTACAGTCTGACCCTGGCCTGTCTTGCAGGCATGACTGGCCACCTCTGAGGCAGTGCCCTGCTCTACTTGCTGCACACTTTGAGTTGTCCAAGATAGAAGCAGCTTGGTGGCAATTCAACATCCGGGGTATGGAACATGCTTGATTTGAGCATCCTTTGAAATGACTGTGCTTTTTTTGAGCCCCTTTGAAATGACTGGGGTCTGGGGCATTATAATCCACAACCCTGCCTCTGTTGATGGCAGTCATGGGAATCTTTTGAGCATCAACATCAGTCTGACAATGGTCTGCCCGGTGCTTTGAAGTACCCCTGTCTCAGACCTTCTTAGATAGAAGGTCATAGTATGTCATGTGCATTGTTTGGGAATACTTTTGGCTGCAAGTAACAGCCCAATGTATAGTGGTTTAAAACATGTTTTGAGAGATTGTTTCTAGTATCGATGTAGCAGTGATATCTGGGCTGGTGGCTTTATAGGATTCTCTTGGCCTTTCCCTCAGGCACTTGGCTCTGTGGTGGCAAGATACTGCTCTGGATCTACCCAACAGGTTTATGATTAAGACATGAGGATGAGGGAAGGGATGATTCCATTCACATCTTTTCTCTATATCAAAAAGCATAACTTGCCTGGAAACTTCCCAGTACACTTATGCTTACTTTTCATTGGCCAAACTTCTTAAGATCAGCTTTAGAATATGAGGTTTTCCATCTTGTATTACTGAAGGTGGCGTGGGAAAAGGATGTTGGAGGAGATGGTAAGGCCAACCAATGAGCAGTGCCTGCCATCCTATGAAACTTTCATTTTCTGTTAGATTGCTTGCTGTCAACTAGGGGCAGTTTTGCTCCCCAGAGGAGATTTGACAACATCTGGAGACATTTTTGTTGTCCTGGCTCAGGGGTATGAGTATCTAGTAGGTAGAGACCAGGGATGCTGCTAAACATCCTACGATGTCCATAGTGCTGTAGATTATTGGTACCTAGTCTTGCTGCTGATTTTGTTAAACATCAGCAAAGGAGCCAGGCATGGCGGCTCATGCCTGTCATCACAGTACTTTGGAGGTTGAGACAGGAGGATCACAGGTTCATGGCCAGCCTCAGAAATTTAGCAAGACCCTGTTTCAAAATAAAAAATAAAATAGGTCTTGGGTGTAGCTCAGAGATAGAATGCCCCTGGGTTCAAACCCCAGTACAACCAACCAATCAACCAACCAACCAACCAACCAACCAACAAACAACCAAGATCATCAAAGGACTGATTGTAGTTGGGGATAGCCATACACTGTTAGAAAGTCTTAGTAGAAGGCTGATGTCAGAACTAATTGAGCCTCATTTCATTGTAGGACCACAGAACAATGACAAAAGACAATTTCTGCTGGAACGACTGTTGGATGCAGTAAAACAGGTAAGAAGGATGCACGCACTTGACTTTCGGGTTGAGTGAGGGTGTCAAATAATTAATGTAGCAACCATTCCTTTCCCTTCTGTATGCACAGACTTACTTTGGGAATGGTGAAGCGAAGCATTTTCCCCAGCAAATGATAGGGCAGGGAAGGTGGTGAGCAGGGGTGGAGGAGGTCTTGTGCCCCAAGCTGCAGAGCCCTCAGGAGGACCCCATCCTTCAGTCTGTCCCTTTGAGGAGGGCATTGGTGAAAGGACACAGGCTTGGGCTCAGACGAAGCTGGAGTCAAACGCCAGCATCATCTCTTTGTAGCGGCCACTCATCTGCCCTCTGAGCATCCTTCTTCTCCCCTAGAACCAGGCCACTCACCTCCCCAGGGCTGCTGGACAAGATGCATTTGTTACAGTAGGTAGAGGACCCGGCCAGTGCCTGTTCCATAATAAACCCAGAGCCCAGGTCATTAGTTTCTTCTTTCTTTGTTCTACAAATGGAAAATATAGCAAGGAGATAAGGAGTCAAGTTGAATTACTTTAAATGTAGCAGTTAAATAGAAAAAAGTTGGGGCTCTGCTGTTACTATTATTTTATTTGGGGGAATTAAAGTGTGTATATATATATATATATATATATATATATACACACACACACTTTAAAAAGATATGTATATCTTTTTTTTGGTACTGTGGTTTGAACCCAGGGCCTCATGCATGCTAGGCAACAGCTCTACTACTGAGTTACATCTCCCTTTTTATTTTTTTAATTTATTTTATTTTTATGCGGTACTGGGGATTGAACCCAAGGGCATTTTACCTCCGAGCTACACCCCCAGCCCTATTTTTTATGCTTTATTTTGAAACAGGGTCTCACTAAGTTGCGGAGGGCCTCACTAAGTAGCTGAGGCTGGCCGTGAACCTGGCGATCCTCTGGTCTCAGCCTCCCAAGCACTGAGATTACAAGCGTGTGCCACCATGCCCGGCTTATTTTTTAATTTTGAGACAGGGTCTCACTAAGTTGCACAGGCTGGGTTCAAACTTGTGATCCTCCTGCCTCAGCTTCCTGAGTAGCTGGGATTACAGATGTGTGCTACCACGCCTGACAAATTATTTGCGTTTTTTGATCACAAGTTTAAGAATCTTGCAAGCCTGCTATCTATAGCAGAGATTCTATACCTTTAAGAGAATAGTGGAGAGTGGTGATGGTCACATAACATTGTGAATTGAATTTTATGGTTAAAATGGTAAATTGTATGTTATCTCTACTTTACCACAATTTAAAAAAAAAGCCAGTAGTTTGGTTTCGTTTTTACCCACCCTGGATAAATCATCATTCAGCTTAACTGAACGATTTGCTTGAGGCTTGATTTCGGCCGTTGTAATATTATAGCCAGCCATAAGGACTTCGGGGCTCTGTCAAAAAGGAGCCATCCTCGCAGAATTGTGGAAGTCTTAATTATTGCCAGTGAAGAGCTCTGCGGTGTAGACAGTGAGCTGCTGACAGACAGGAGCCGCTTCCTGGCTAACTTGCAGAGGGCCGTGTGCTTTGTTTTCACGTTAGTGTTGTTTTCCCCTGAAGCTCACTTCCATCCAGGTGGGAGACGGGGCTTCCATTAAGTGGCAGCCGAGGGCTGAGCCCTGCACCTTCCTAACTCCTGTACTGACGCCCAGGGCACAGGGATGCCCTGACCCAGCCCCTGCAGCTCTGGACCCGTGTCCCCTGCTGACCCCGAAGGTCTGTGTGGGCTGTTCTGTGATGTCGCGAGTGTCCCCTCCCAACGCTGATCTCAGCAGTTTCTTTTTCCATGCAGTGCCAGATTCGCTTTGGAGGGAGAAAGGAGATCGCCTCAGATTCTGACAGCAGGTAAATATGTCCCTTCTAGAACCATTTACCATCAAGACTGAAAAGGTGTCGAGAGAGGTGGCCCACTTGTATATCTTATTCTACCTCTGCAGCCAGGAAGTGAAGCGACTGACTTGGGCCAACTGTGGAGCATCTTAGAGTGATTACTTGTCTAAAATATTTCTGGCAGCTGGGCCTGGTGGTGCATGCCTGTAATCCTAGTACTTGGGAGGCTAAGACAGGAGAATCGTAGGTTCGAGGCCAGCCTCAGCTACTTAGTGAGACCTTGTTTCGAAATAAAACATAAAATAGGGCTGGGGGTATAGCTCAGAGGTAGAACACCCTGGGTTCAATCCCCGGTACCAAAAAAATTTTTTTTCTGGCAGCTGGGTGTGGTGGCATATGCCTGTAATCCCAGTACTTGGAAAGCTGAGAGAGGAGGATCACAGGTTCGAGGACAGCCTCAACAATTTAGTGAGGCCCTCAGCAACTTAGTGAGATCCTGTTTCAAAATAAAAAATAAAAAAGGATTGGGGTAGAATGCCACTAGGTTCAATCCTTGGTACCATATATACACACAAAAACCCCAAACATTTTTGGCTTCCCATAATTCTCTTCTAGGAATCTGTTCTTTTTCTTTTTCCTTTTTTTTTTTTTTGCAGTACTGGGGATTGAACCCAGGGTTTTGCACATACCAGGCAAGTGCTCTACCACTGAGCTATACTTTAGCCCTTTTTATTTTAATGTTGAGACAGGATCTTGCTAAATTGCCCACTCTGGCCTTGAACTTGCAATCCTCCTGCCTCAGCCTTCTGAGTAGCTGGGACTACAGGCATGTGCTATCATGCCCACTTCTAGGACTCTATTCTAAGGTAACTGCTTGAAATACCTTTCTGTATAAAGTTATTTTCAGGATAATTTATAATTTTAAAAACTTAGGCTGGACCTGGTAGCACACACCTGTAATCCCAGTACTTCGGAGGCTGAGACAGGAAGATTGCAGGTTCAAGGTCAGCACACAGTAACTCAGTGAGACCCTGTTTCAAAATAAAAAATAAAATACTGCCGGGCTCTGTACCAGCAGCGCATGGGATGACGCGATGAAATAAATGCTCTTGAGACTTTATTCCTGGTCTTGAAGAGGTGAGAGTGGAGAAGGCAAGAGAGCCAAACTCCCCAACAAAGCTCAACTCTTCCTTTTATTACAGGCTTACAGAATTCAGGCTGGGTCATCAAATCATTAACTGTCTCTGGCTAAGGAGGAGAGCATTGTGTTAGGAATGCTTTAGAAGATAAGTTGTTATCTGGCAGTTTTTGCAAGAGCGGCTGAGGCTGCTGTCTCCAGCAACCTCCTTAGGCGGTCTTCCACCTTCAGCAAAGCAAGCGACAGGTGTAGTCAAACAGGAGGAAACGGCTTAGATAGTGAAGGGGCTCAAGAGAGGCAGTCTTCTGCCAAAGCAAGCAAGAAGCTAGAAATCCTTAGGCCAATATTTTTTAGACTTAGAACAGTTTCCCACAAAATAGGGCTGGGGGGGTGTAGCTCAGTGGTAAAACACCTGTGAGTTCAGTTCCCAGTACACCTTTCCCCTCCCCCACAAAGAAAACTTGAAACCTAAATACTCAGTAACTGGGGAATGGCTAATGAAGTGTAGTGCATAGGCTGGAGTGTTATATAGCCATTACAGTGATGTTTATATCAAATTTGTTTAAAGCAGAATAATGCATATGTACCAATTAAAAATTATGTATGTAGTAAGCATGCATATGCCATAGCTATAAAAAGAGCAGGATATGAAATTATATGGATGTAGAATGCTCCTGGTAGGTTAAACAGCAACTCTGGAAATAAAAAAAAACATATCAAAATGTGAACAGAGAGCCGGGCGTGGTGGCACACGCTTGTAATCCCAGTACTTTGGGAGGCGGAGACCGGAGGATCCGGGTTCGCGGCCAGCCTCAGCTCTCTCTCTCTCTCCCTGTCTCTTTCTCTCTCTCTCTACTTAGTGAAGGCCCTCCGCAACTTCGTGAGACCCAGTTTGGAAATAAAGGATAAAAACTAGGGCCAGGGGTGTAGCTCGGAGGTAGACCGCCCCGGGTTCAATCCCCGGTACCGCAAAAAAAAAAAAAAAATGTGAACAGAGGTCGCGTTGGGGGTAAGAAGATTGGGTGTCTATTATGTTTTCTGGTATTTTTCATATTCTTATTGCAATCATGTGCTCCTTTTATGATTTAAAAAATGTCCTAAAACTCGCTGTTGACATTCATGACCCAAGCAGGGCTGACAATTGCATAAAGCGATCACACTGGCTGCGCATCTGCATGTTGGCAGAGGTGAGAGACACGCGGGCGTCCGGGCCTTGTGGGAAATGTTTTGTGATGTCTGTCAGAGTTGGTTCATGCTCTGCAGCCCATGAAGAGGCAGGAAGAACATTCCTGCTCAGCATTTGTCTCTGCCTGGAAACTGTCCCTGTCTCCAACTCTTACCCAGCACTAGCAGAGAGCAGAGCCAGCCATTCCGTTGCCTTGTCCTTCCTTCCTTCCTTCCTTCCTTCCTTCCTTCCTTCCTTCCTTCCTTCCTTCCTTCCTTCCTTCCTGGTGCTGGAGATTGAACCCAGGGGCATTCTACCTCTGAGCTACACCCCCAGCCCTTTTTATTTTTTAATTTGAAACAGGGTCTCACTAAGTTGCTGAGGATTCCACCCTTTCATTCTCTTGTTCTGTGAAATGTGAGCAGCCAGGTCACAGCATGTAGAGCCACATTTCATAGAGGTGCGGGGATTGATCGAAAATGACACCCCCCTTCCTTCTCCATAACACTTATCACCTAACAAACTATACATTATGCTGTTTTTTTTTTTGCAGTACTGGGGATTGAACCCAGGGGCATTCTGCCTCCGGGTTACACCCCCAGCCCTATTTTTTATTCTTTATTTTGAAACAGGGTCTCACTAAGTTGCGGAGGCCCTCACTAAGTAGCTGAGGCTGGCCATCAACCTGCGATCCTCCTGTCTCAGCCTCCCAAGTACTGGGATTACAAGTGTGTGCCACCACGCCCAGCTGTTTTGTTTTGTTTTTGTGGTGCTGGGGATTGAAGCCAGGAGCATTCTACCGCCAAGCAATACCCCAGACATTTTTTATTTTTTGTTTTGAAACAGGGTCTCACTAGGTTGCTGAGAGTCTCACTACATTGCTGAGGCTGGCTTTGAACCTGTGATCATCCTGTCTCAGCCTCCTAAGTACTGGGATTACAGGCATGTGCCACAACACCTGACTACATTATACTTTTTAAAATTGTGTCTCTTATCTGTCTCCTGTCACTGTAACATCAGCAAACAGGGATGTTTGGCTGTCATATTAACTGATATATGTCCAGTGCCTGCAAGCATCTTTGAAGGTGCTCAGTGAAGATGTGTCATCCTGATGAGTGTGTGTATTACATGCTCCAGTAGACAGGTGTTTAAATATCGGTGCCACCACAAGGCTTGTGAGCTTCGAGGGCACAAGGGACACTTCTCTATTTTTTTTACTTCACAGCATTTTACACAGACCTTTTGTTGTCTACCACCTGCTAGAGTTTCAGCATATGTTTGTGCATTCGATTATTAAACAGAATTATTGATTTGGTTCTTCCTGAGGGCCTGCTATGGAGTCTGACCTTGGTCAGCACAGGGTTTCTTGTTTGGGGATCTGAGGTCCACCTTTATCAGAATCACCTGGGAAGGTTGTAAATTAATGATGCGCCGGGCATGGTGGCGCATACTTGTCATTCCAGGACTTGGGAGGCAGAGACTGGAGGACAGGTTCGCAGCCAGCCTCAGCTACTTAGTGAGGCCCTCTGCAACTTAGTGCGAGCCTATTTCAAAATAAAGAATAAAAAAATAGGGCTGGGTGTGTAGCTCAGAGGTAGAATGCCCCTGGGTTCAATCCCCATGCAAAAAAAAAAATTAATGATGCAAATTTCATCTCATTCTACATCTCCTAAATCAGTGTGTGTGTGTGTGTGTGTGTGTGTGTGTGTGCACGCGCGCACGCATGCTTGGGAATTTATATTTTCAGTAGGCTCCCCAGGTGATTCTAATGGGGACCATTCTAATGAACACCAAAGCTTTTGGTCCAATCACTGTTCCAGGTCCTGGGGTACAGAGTTAATTAAGGAAGGCTCACACTTCCCTGGCCAGGTTGGCTTCTCTGTGTATCTGTACATGTGTGGGTGTGTATGGTGTGTCCATTTGTATGTAGCCATGACTTCTTTTTTTTTTTGGTACTGGAGGTTGAACCTAGAGGTATTCTATCTTTGAGCTACACCCCCAGCCCTATTTTACTTTTTATTTTGAAACAGGATCCTGTTAAGTTGTTGAGGGACCTCACTGAGTTGCCGAGGCTGGCCTCAAACCTGCTATACTTCTGTCTGAGCCTCCCAAGTACTGGAATTACAGGCGTGTGCCACCACACCCGGCTCTGTGACATCTTTACATTATCACCTTTCTTCATAATTGTGCTGTCCACATCCTGAGAGAGGCAATTGTACTCTAAATGTTAGATTCATATATTCCTATCTGACAGAATTTACTGAGCCGGGCATGGTGGCGCACGTTTGTAATCCCAGTATGTGGGAGGCTGAGACAGGAGGATCACAGGTTCGGGGCCAGCCTCAGCTACTTAGTGAGGCCCTCCGCAACTTAGTGAGACCCTGTTTCAAAATAAAGAATAAAAAATAGGGCTGAGGGTGTAGCTCGGTAGAATGCCCTTGGGTTCGATCCCCAGTACCGCAAAAATAAATAAATAAATAAATACATACATAGAATTTACTGCTATAACTTTTTATATATATATATATAACTTTTTATATATAAAATATTATGTCTTATAGTAGACTTAAAAAGTTAACCCCTTCTGCTCTCACTGTGGTTTATGGCTAAAAGCAGTGCACTGCTTAATATTAATAATAGTAGTTATTGTTTGTTATTGCTTTTGCTACTCTTCATGTTGATGCCTAGTGTTTAGAATAACCTCAGGAGGAGCAGAGGCATTATCCTTTCCTGTTTTCTTTCTTTTTTTCTTTTTGGTACTGGGGATTGAACCCAGGGGCATTCTACCTCTGACCTATACCTCCAACCCTTTTTATTTCATTTTTTGTTTTGAAACAGGGTCTTACTAGGTTACTGAGAGTCTCGCTACATTACTGAGGCTGTCTTCTAACCTGCGCTCCTCCTGTCTCAGCCTCCTAAGTACTGGGATTACAGACATGCACCACCATGCCCGGCACATTATCCTTTCTTTACTGATGAGAAAACAGAGACTCAGAGAGGCAAAATGATACAGCCGAGGTTAGACTTCCTGAAGGTGGTAGAGTTGCAAGTGGGACTCTAGTCTCTTGGCTCCAGAGTATACAGTTGGCTCTCTGTATCTGTGGGTTCGCATCTGTGGACTCAGTTAACTGCATATTAGAAATAGTAAAAAGGGCTGAGATTGCCGGGCATGGTGACACACACCTGTAATCCGAGTACTTGGGAGGCTGAGACAGGAGGATTGCAGGTTTGAGGCCAGTCTCAGCAACTTAGCGAGACCCTGTTTCAAAGTAAAAAATAAAATAGGCCTGGGGTGTAGCTTGGAGGTAGAACACCCCTGAGTTAAATCCCCAGTATCAGAAAAAAAGACAGAAGGGCTGGGATTACAGTTCAGTGGTAGAGTACGTGCTTTGCACATGCGAGACTGAGCTCTTGCCCTGCACACACACACACACAAAAGCATCTGTATTGAACATGTACAAACTTTTTAGGGGGTTGTTATTATTGTTAATATTTTTTGGTGCCGGGGATTGAACCCAGGAACATTCTACCTCCGAGCTACATCCCCAGTCCTATTTTTAATTCTTTATTTTGAAACAGGGTCTCACTAAGTTGCGTAGAGCCTCACTAAGTAGCTGAGGCTGGCTGCGAACCCCGATCCTCCTGTCTCAGCCTCCCAAGTACTGGGATTACAAGCGTACGCCACCACACCTGGCTCGAGGCTGGGCTTTCAAAAGGGTTTTTCCGCCTTGCAGAATTCTGTCTCAATTATAAGTCCTGGTCTCATCTTTGAAGTGTGTTTGACTAAAGGCGGCACCACCTTCATAGCAAGGGCTGCATGATCACCCCTTTGTGGGTGAAAGTTTCACTTTGAGAGAGTAAGTCAATGAACATTGCAACATTTAGCTGTCGTGAGATCTGGAAAGGTAGGTGAGTCACCTCTCTTCTGCACCCCTGACAAGTGGTCCAGCTCTCGAACGCAGCTTGGATCTGTTTGATTCTCGGCAGCCTCTCTGCTCCCCCCACCCCAGTCATTTATTTTTATTTTTTTGCAGTACTAGGGATTGAACCCAGGAGCATTCTACCTCCGAGCTACACCCCCAGCCCTATTTTTTATTCTTTATTTTGAAACGGTCTCACTAAGTTGTGGAGGGCCTCACTAAGTAGCTGAGGCTGGCCGCGAATCTGCGATCCTCCTGTCTCAGCTTCCCAAGTACTGGGATTACAAGCGTGTGCCGCCATGCCTGGCTCCCACCCCAGTCATGGTCACTAGCATCTCTCACAGGATGGCTGCTGTCGCTTCCAGATTATACCCCCCATTCATTCTTGTCCTGCCTCCTCTGCATTGAGAGAATTCTGCAGAATCTGGAGACTCATCTCACTCTTAGGAGAAAGACCCCACACGCCCTTCACATAGACTGGAAACCTCAGAGCTTTCCCCTGCTCTCGGTTCTGGCCGCCCTGGGCTTCTGTGTTTCTTAAGCTTTTTGTTACTTTGTCAGGGAAGTCTTCCAGATTCCTGATGCCACTCCTCTCCGTCCCCTATCCTGGCCATCTGGACCTATTGTCCTTGTTCTGTGCCATGGATTAGCAAAAGTTTTCTGTAAAGGGCTGGGTTTGGTCCTTGGATCATACTTTGCTGACCCCTGATCTTTCCTATTATATTCCCTAAGTCTTTTTCACATTACATATTTGCGTGATGAACTGGTTACACCTGTCTGCTCAGCTGATGACAAGCTGGAATGAAGTTTGTTTGGCCCACACTTGTGTCCACAGCGCCGGAGACATAGTAAGTGCTCAGCAAATATTTATTGAGTTATCATGTGTTTAGCAGTTAGGTTCCAAATGCTTATTTGGTGTCAGGCTTTGTGCTGGGGCTTCCCAAACATTTTAGACACATTTCTCATCCTCTGGTAAGTTTCTAGCCACTGGGAAGACAGTCCAGTAAGGAAAGCGGTGACTAAAGATGGGACGCTGGGGGCCAGGTGCAGCAAAAGTCGCTATTCCTGGGCAGGCTGGCTCGAGAGTGTGTGGGCGCTCAAGGTCTGGATTGGGATCATGTCCCTTCCCTCTCCAGCTGTGTCCCCCAGCCACCCCCTGAGCTTGAGGCTTCGTGCACTCGGCCGGCTGCGAGGATGGAGAGGCCATGTGTAAAAGTGCCAGGCGTGTCGGAATGCTAGTGTCATCTCTTATCAGGAGGGCACTGCCGCTTTGGAGTAAAGTGCGGTGCGACACACTTGTCACTCGGTTTATTTATTTATTTATTTATTTATTTATTTATTTGTGATACTGGGGATCGAACCCAGGGGCATTCTACCTCCGAGCTACACCCCCTGCCCTATTTTTGTTCTTTATTTTGAAACAGGGTCTCACTAAGTTGCACAGGGCCTCACTAAGTAGCTGAGGCTGGCCGCGAACCCGGATCCTCCGGTCTCAGCCTCCCAAGTACTGGGATGACAAGCGTGCGCCGCCACGCCCGGCTTTGTCACTCGGTTTGTAACACTGGCCCATCACTCACTGCCTACTGGTGGGGAGAGTCGACTGCGAACAGAACGGAGGGCGGGTGTGAACCCGTGAGCTCTGTAGACGTTCGCTTTTGTTCTCAGAGGAGCAGTTGACGTCGGAAGACTTCTTTCCATGTAACTTTGGGTACTCTTCTTGGTCTCCTTTTTGAACACAGAGTGTTCAGGTTTCAGTCTCAGAGCTTTTGCTAGCCATGGCAGAGAGTCAGAATTTAATACTTTAATTGCATTTACTTTTAGGGCTGCTCTGTGTATGTCACATGATGCTGGTGATAATAGCAATAATGTTTTTTCCTTTTTTTTTTGTGGTACTGGGGATTGAACCCGGAGGCATTCTACTTTCGAGCTACACCCCAGCCCAATTTTATTTCTTATTTGGAAACAGGGTCTTGCTAGGTTGCTGAGAGTCTCACTACTTGCTGAGGCTGTCCTCAAACCTGCGACTCTCCTGTCTCAGCCTCCCAAGTACTGGGATTACAGGCATGCACCACCACTCCCGGCATGTTTTTTTCCTTTTAAAAACAGGTATATTTAAGTAAACAAAGCGAGTCAAGTTTAAGACAAGTAAGTAAGTAAGTAATAGTGTGTGTCCCAGGATGCAACAGAAGCTGCCAGGGGGCCGTGAAGACTGGAGCTAGGGAGAGAGCCAGCGGGACGGGAGCTACTGTCAGATATTGGGCCTATGTGACCCACATTATTCTTCTGCTAATACAGAAATTCAAAGTGTGTGTGTGTGTGTGTGTGTGTGAGAGAGAGAGAGAGAGTGAGCGACAGGTGTGTGTGTATGTGTGAGAGAGAGAGAGAGAGAGCGAGCGAGCGACAGGTTTGTTTGATCTTGTGAGATTGAGACAGCAAGATGCAGCAGTCTTTGCGTGAAGTGTAAAACAACGTGTCGGGGAGATGACAGACAGGACTTGTTGTTCCCTTCAGACGGTGTCCTCAGGAGCCTCCCAGGAGGAAGCGGTGGCAGTCACCGGGCTCTGTCACGTGCGTCTCGTCACTTTCCGTTAGCGTCGCTTTTTAGCTCTGCTTTCTCCGAAGAACAAAGACTCATTCTTGTGGTTCATTAAAATTATTCCATTTTCTGCCAGACTGGCCTGTGGTGAGGCTTTAAAATAGCTTTTGATGATTTTGTCTGCTAGAAATAATGGCCCAAGAACTTAGCGGGCCTGGAAGTGACTTCAAAGGCCAGGTATGTGACTGCTCCACGTCTTCTTCCATGTGGAATTACAGAATTACAGAATATAATCCGGAAGTTTCTTCTTGTTTTTTTTTTTTTTTTTGGTACTGGGGATTCAACCTGGGGCATTCTACCTCCAAGCTACACCCCAGCCCTATTTTTTATTCTTTATTTTGAAACAGGGTCTCACTAAGTTGCAGAGGGCCTCACTAAGTAGCTGAGACTGGCCACAAACCAGCGATCCTCCTGTCTCAGCCTCCCAAGTACTGGGATTACAAGCGTGCGCCACCACGCCGGGCTGGAAGTTTCCTTTTGGAATTATAAATAGTAACGAAAACTGAGGGGCAGTTAAAGGAGCGTGGGGTTCAGGCCTCAGCGTTTGAATCTAGGCACTGCTTGTTCTGAGTCATGGTTGGATTTGGGGCACGTTTCCGACTTTCTTGTGCCTCAGTTTCCTTGTCTGTAAAATGGGGATAGTGCTAATAACATTTATCATAGCTTCGTGAGTTAGCTCATGTACAGCCCTTAGATCAGGCCTGACAGGTACTAAGTCCTCAGTAATTGTGAGCTGTGGGGATTGTCATTTTAATTACACGCGAGGCGTCTTCACACTTGGTAGACACTTACTGCACACCACTCCTTGCCATTGTGAACGGCAGTGAGTGAGCTTTGCACATTCATCTCAGGATGTTTAGAAATTGTAAACATCTGTCGGCCTTTCTGGTGATGAAGTCAGGGGAATCAGGGGAGAGTTTCTTCTCCTTTCAAAGCATGCCAAGGAAAGAGTGATTTCTGTGTGTGTGTGATTTCTCTTTTCCTAATCTGTTGAAGAATTAGAAGCAGTTTTGAACTTTTTTATGTGCTTTTATTGGTGCATCATAGTCTCACGTCCTAATGTAAGTCATGTTGACAGTGACATACATGCACACAGCACTTGGTTTCCCCCCAGCTGCCTCCCCATCTCCCCTATACAGAGTACTGAGATTGACATTGGTATACTCACATATGTACACAGGACTGATGGTAGTAATTCCTTCAGTGAGCCTCAGTCTCCCCCTCCCCTTCCCCTAGTCCACCTCCCTGGCTCCACTGAGGTTTCTCCTCCATTATCTGGAGTCCCTCTGGTCTCCCAGTTACTCCCCAGCTTCGCATATTAGAGAAAACACATGACCCTTCACTTTCTGTGACTGGCTAATCTCACTTAACAGAATGTTCTCCAGGTCCTTCCATTTTCTTGCAAATGCCAAAATTTTGTTCTTCTTTATTGCTGAGTGGCATTCCATTGAGTGGATATCCCATAATTTTGTAATCCATTCTTCTGTTGATGGACACCTAGGTTGGTTCCATAATTTGGCTATTGTGAATTGTGCTGCTGTGAACATGGGTATGCATATGTCACTGTGGTTAAAAAAGCTAAAAAACAAAACCTGCTGCATATTACTGTTCCCTAATATTATTCTTACCGTAGCTGGAAACTGTCACATGTATCCCTGGACACTTAGGAAGCTGAACAGCTTTGTCAAGGGCATTTTTCCTCTTTAAATGTCTCTGTGTGTCTGTCGTCACGTGGTTTGCATCTTCAGTGTGTCACATGTTTCTTTTCAGCCTCTTCTTAGTTTGAGGTGTCGACTGGATGTTGTAATTCTTCTTTTCCTGGCAGAAACTCCTGGGGTTCATTAATTGGACTTGCCATCTCCCCTACCCCAAGCACTTGATCTCCAATTTGAGACTCTGTGTGCGTGCGTGCGTGCGTATGTATGCTTTGGTGCTGGGTATCAAACCCAGGGTCTGGCACATGCTAGGCAAATGCCTTACCGCTGAGCTATATTTCCAGACATACAAATATATACATACATACATATATATGTATATATATACGTATATATATGTATATATATATATTGTGTGTGTGTGTGTGCCACCATCTTGGGGCACCAGTCTCTCGGGTCCCGCCCAAGAGTGGTACGATGCTGACGGGGGAGCAAACGCCGACGGCCCGAACGAACCACACCTTGGACCGGGAGACATGTCTGGCACGATCTCGTTTATTAGAAAGCCAATCCCCCTTTTATAGTAGAGGCCATACAGGAAACTCGCAAGCAGTATGGTGTGACCCAATGGCACGCGACGGGTCGGGTCATTACGCCCCCCTATAACCTATCATAGGCAGAGGCACCTGTCGTCCGTGAGCACGGAAGGAGGTAACTGCCTATCATAGCCCTCCTGAGGCTAGGTGGGGGTATCTGCGGGACCTCCCTCCGAGGGGTCTGCCAGTGCCATCTTTGCCATTGATATGCTGAATCACTGCCACGTGGAAGAGGCCCGGTACTTTAGAGCAGGCTTCTGCTAGTCCACCAGGCCCTTTCATGGCACTGGGTGGAGAGCCCAGCACCACCATGCTCGGTGTATGTTTTTATTTTACTGTATTGATCAAATGAATTGATTTCTTTTTGGGAAAAGATTATTTTTAGCAAACATGGAGCTCTAGGGGATTTCCACATTGAATTTAAATAAATGTGTGTCTTGTAAGTATTGATAGTTGGCAAGAATTGAGATGCGCAGCACATGGCCCTGGTGGGCAGTACGTGAGCACCGCTGCCATCCTCATGGCTGTCGGCATCCTGTGTGGAGAGAGGCCGGGAGCCTGAGCTTCGGTGTCAGACGCGCCTTCGTGCCCTCCGTGGACACAAGTCACTCATGACCAGCTGTGTAATATTCCTTCCTTAACCTCTCAAAGCCTTTGTTGCACCACAATCGGGATGATAATGGTACCTACTTTCGAGGGGTATGGTGAGGATTAGCTGTAGTAATGTTTGCTTGGCACAACCTGTAAGAAGTTAATAAACTCAGTACATTGTGTGTGTGTGTGTGTGTGTGTGTGTGTGTGTGTATGAGTGTGGTGCTGGGGATTGAACCCAGGGGCATTCTACTTCCGAGCTACACCCCCAGCCCCATTTAATTTTTTAATTTGAAACAGGGCCTAAGTTGCTGAGGACCTCGCTAAGTTGCTGAGGCTGTCCTTGAACTTGTGATCCTCCTGCCTCAGACTCCCAAGTACTGGGATTTTAGGTGTGTGCCATCATGCCTGGCACATTTTCTTTTTATGACTAGACATACTTGCGTTTTTCCTGTGTGTGTGTGTGTGTGTGTGTGTGTGTGTGCGCGCGCTGTGCTGCTGTGGATGGATCCCAGGGCCTTGCACATGCTAGGCAAGCGCTAAACCACTGAGCTACGTCCTCAGCTTATACCTGCGTTTGGAGTTATTACTGGAAACTTAAGGCCAGAATGACTGCTCATTAATTTCTCCACTGAACAGATGTGTATTTTGAGGGTACTGTGTTGCATTCAGTATATAAACTGGATGAGATGGCTGCTGTACTCAAAGAACTCAACGTTGGGTGTGGGAGATGAGCATGCAAATTGTGGCGACAATCATGGTGACCTGTAATAATAATTAGATAGTGTGGAGGTAACTCTAGGGTCATCAGTGGTTAACCGGGTAGGATGGGACTTCTTGTTCCTGGGCAGGAGGAATAGCCAGTGTGAAGGTGCAGGTTGTGGGGGAAAGTGGTGGGGCACACCGACGAGCATGTTGTGTGTACTTCTCTGCTGCTGTGGGGAGTATCTCAACTCTGTTAGGGTGCTGTTTTTTCAACTTTGGCCGTTTGTGTACCATTTTCACAATTTATGCCCTTTCTGTATAGCACCTGGAGCCAGAGGTTGGCTTGAGGTGGAGTCCCAAGGCACTGGCGAGTCTGGTTCTCTCAGAATAATGCCATCAGGCGAATCAAAGACCGAAGGGCAGGTTCGATTTCTTTCTTGACACCTTGAGAAGATTAACATCAAAATGCTCGCCTGTGTTCCCCTGCGTACCCATAGCATGGTGTGGTAGGGAGAAGTAAGAAAGAAGGAAAGCTAAGGCAGTCCTGCCTGCATTTCACAAGGACAGCTTCTGCTCAGAATGCAAGGTGGGGCCGGAGACAGTGAGGACAGCCTGTCAGGTCTCCTTGACCCTCGCACTAAGATACCTTGAGAATGACTGCCTACGCCTGGCGTGGTGGCGCACACTTGGGAGGCTGAGACGGGAGGATTGCAGGTCCGAGGCCAGCCTCTGCTACTTAGTGAGGCCCTTCGCTACTTAGTGAGGCCCTTCGCAACTTGGTGAGACCCTGTTTCAAAATAAAGAATAAAAAATAGGGCCGGGGTGTAGCTCGGAGGTAGAATGCCCCTGGGTTCAATTCCCCGTACCGCCAAAAAAAAAAAAAAAAAAAAAAAGAAAATGACTACCTATGAGCTTTCACTGTGGCTAAGCTTGCATTTTTTTTGGTTTTCTTTTGTTAACTGTTTTATGTTTTTTGAGGGGAGGGCCCCTTTCGTCTCTCCTATATCTTTTCCATCCTTGCAGGCAACTTATGTTAATGATCCAAGAATTATTTGCTTTGTGTGTGTGTGTGTGTGTGTGTGTGTGTGTGTGTGTGTGTGTATGTGTGTTGCTGGGGATAAAATCCAGGGCCTTGTACATGCTAGGCAAGTGCTCTACCACTGAACCATATCCCTAGCTCCTATTTGCTGTTTTTTTCCCCTATGTTCATATAACCATTTACAAATGGAATGTGTACACACACACACACACACACACACACACACACGGTTCTTATTGCCATTGTTGTACAGAAATAGAATCATACATAAGTGCTTTGCATAAGCGAGTGCTGAATCGAGCTCATGTTGACAAAGGCCACTCATGTTACAGTTGTAGATTGGAAAGTGAGGTGAATAGGCAGATGGGTTCTCTTCTGTTGCTTTCTCTCTCTCTCTCTCTTTGTGGTACCGGGGATTGAACCCAGGCACATTCTACCTCTGAGCTACACCCCCAGCCCTATTTTTTATTCTTTATTCTGAAACAGGATCTCACTAAGTTGCGGAGGGCCTCACTAAGTAGCTGAGGCTGGTCGCGAACCTGCGATCCTTCTGTCTCAGCCTCCCAAGTACTGGGATTACAAGCATGCGCCACCACGCCTGGCTCTCTTTGTTTATTATAGTAATTCACCTTTCATCTGTTCTTTGCATTACAAATATTGTTTTCAAATTTGTTTGTCCATTATCTTTGTAAGCACAGATCATGGTATTTATTATATTTTCAACCTCAGATTTTTTCATGGTTAGGTTTTGACTTACCCATGTACTGTCTTACCTCCTGCCCTACTCCCAGCTTCTGGGTTTTCAGTGTTTTTTAAGACCTTCCCCAGTGTTAGATTGTGCACGTGGTCTTTTTGGCTTTCTTGTTTTTTTTTTTTTTTTTTTTTGCGGTGCCGGCGATTGAACCCAGGGGTGTTCTACCTCCGCGCTACACCCCCGGCCCTATTTTTTTATACTTTATTTTGAAACCGGGTCTCACAAAGTTGCGGAGGGCCTCACTAAGTAGAGAGAGAGACAGACAGACAGACAGACAGGGAGAGAGAGAGAGAGTGAGCGAGCGAGCTGAGGCTGGCCGCGAACCTGGATCCTCCGGTCTCCACCTCCCAAAGTACTGGGATTACAAGTGTGCGCCACTACGCCCGGCTTTGGCTTTCTTGTAGGATTTTAATTATTTGAAGTTTACTTTGGATGAGAACTTAGGTTTGGGTGGTCTGTGGGACGAGACGTGGATCCGATTTCACTTTCCTCTAGATGGCTGCCATCTTCCTCCCAGGTCGGCTTGGTCCTTGATCTCTGAGCTATGGTTTACTTTCACACTCACCGAGCACAGAGGTGCGCGGCCCTGAATGAACGCACGCACGTAAGCCTGCCTGGGAGCCCTGTGCTGAGCCGCTTCTCTGGTCCTGGGATCCCTGGCTCAGCAAGCAGTGTGGGAGGTTGCTGCATGGGGGGCTGTCCTGCAGAGAGGTGGGGTGCCTGCCCTCAGTCCTCACTCTCCTTGCTCTGTAAGTCCACCCAGATGATGGTAGAAGGTCCAAAAATGAAGAGGATGTTCTCATCAAAGCCAGCATCCCTTTCTTCTCCTCCTCCTTCAAGTGGGAATAACACCATTTGTATTACTCTACAACTTGCTTTTTTTTTGTTGTTTTTAATTAACTTGGCCATATATTATGGGCATTGTTCCAGGTCAATAGATAACATAATAGAGCAGCTTACTTACCATTGTGGCATCTTCATGTGTAATTAAGAAAGAAAAATCAATGCCAATCTTAATTGTATTTTTAATCAACAATGAGGCACACCTGCTTTCAGAAATGTTAAGGGAGTGTGGGTGGGAAGTGCTTCCTAGGGTTGATTAAATGTGGCATCTCATTATTATTTTATTTTTGTGGTGCTGAGGATTAAACCCAGGGCTTCACAAGTGCTGTACCACTGAGCTGCATCCCCAGCCCCATCTCATTTTTTTTTTTTGGTATGTGTGTGTGTGTGGTATTGGGGACTGAACACAGGGGCATTCTACCTCCAAGCTACATGCCCAGCCCTATTTTATTTTTATTTGGAAACAGGGTGTTACTAAGTTGATGTGAGCCTCACTGAGTTGCTGAGACTGGCCTCAAACCTGTGATCCTCCTGTCTCAGCCTCCCAAGTACTGGGATTATAGGCATGCCCCACCACGCCTGGCTTTATCTCATTTGTTTTTAAATACCTATATAACAGTTTGAATATGGAAGTGTCCTTTTTTTTTTTTTACTATTTGCCCA